>OY755235.1:106994832-107114832 GCA_963576725.1 Azorinus chamasolen | reverse complement strand
TATATTTATACGGTTAACTCATAGGGCACCGTCACAATGAATTATAAACCTCGACAGGAAAAAAAAAGGTATGAACACTAGATATATAGACTATCTAGTGTTCATACATTATTTTTTTCTGTGCCGTACGGTGCCCTGTGGGTTAACTCATACTAAAGAGGTCAATATTTGAATGTAGAATCTGGTGGGCATTTGTTTATCATGTTGTGATTTATCCTTTACTTCATATTATTAATACCTTTTCACGCCTTTTCAAACCGAGTATAGACCCAGATCAGATGGCTCCTGCAGGAGCTGTCTCAAAAGATCAGGGTCTGCTCTGTTTTCCTGTTAAATTCCTGTGTATATTAATACTACTGGTATATGTACACCATTATAAAGCCATTATTTCTTGCATTAAATTAATATTGAATGGGGAAAGGGTTAAATAATAGGCTGAACAAAAGTAGGGAGCGTTGTTTACACAGTGTTTCTTAACCCTTACAACGCTGATTTATCAAATGGACTAATCCAAAATTCAAATAGGGCAAGCTCACAATGAATATTTAGGGATTTTTCTAATGAAACGTTTAATATGACAAACAGTGCAGGCAGGCTCAGTCCTGAGCCCTCTCATCTGGATCTACACTTTTTGCAAAGGACATGACTGTGTGACTCATGTCCCGCCTATTAAGGGTTAAGTTTGATCCAGTTTACATATCTCGATACATCAGTATATCTCGTCAATACTCATTACTGGTTAAATCAATATGTTGATACAGGATAGCTAAATCAATGGCAGCTCAACATGTCATTTTTTCATATATGAATAATGATGTGTGTACTTTTTCCCCATTTGAATGCAGTTTCTAGGTCACTGTGTTCCATGTTTTGAGCTGAGGGAGAAGTTTTAATTTATAGAACATAAAGGGAGATATGATATCAGGACAAAAACTTCTCCCTGAATCCCACTAAACTGCTCCTTGATGAGGTTGAGCCCTGGGTAGTAGCTTAATACAGGGCAAACATAATGCAGAAAGGTTCTGCACAGGAAGGAACTTTCTGCATTACTTTTGCCCTGCATTAAACACCACTGCCTTTTTAGCTCCAATGTTTTTTCAAAGATTGGAAGTACTTTATAGCTATTGTCGTAACTTTGGCGTCCACGTTGGTGTCGTGGTTATCTATGTTGTTGTCATCTGGAAACTTGGTTATTACGTTGGCTATTACTTCTTTTCTATTCAAGCAAATCTTATGAAAACTGCACACACTTGTTCACCATCACAAGGGTTACAATCTGACCAAGGGCCATAACCTTTTTACAAAAGGATGCCCCTTTACGGACTTCGCGAATGAAAATTTAAGAAGTCTGTCATTTTGAAACCGTAACTAGCAGGGCTCTTAATTATTATATCATATGTAAATCCCTTGTGGCAAGGTTTTTCTACCAATGCTATGTTTTTTGACATGTTACCTTGATTTTGAGCACTATATAGCTGACCTTTTTTTTTTTAACTATTTAAGAAAAGCTTTAACTTTGACTATTGTTTTAAAACTGTTCAAGCATATCCTATGAGACTTCACAGGCTTGTTCAACATAATGAGGGCTACACTCACTTTATTACAAAGTTATTCCCCTTTTTTATGGACCCAATAGAACACTGCCAAGCATTGTCAACCGCATGCGGTACACTTGTTAAGACTCCTATGTTCATACTAGAGCTCCAGATAAGATACGTAAATTTAAACATTTTCAAGCATAGCTGACCTTTATTTCTCCACCAAACCCTATACTCTGACCACTCATTAGAATCGTCTCTTTGAGACGATTCTAAAGAGTGGTCACAGTATAGGGCTTTGTGAAGAAATGACGATTTTAGTATTTAGGTACGCATCATTATCTGTAGCTGTGTCGTACATACAATAGACAGTCTTTTGATATTAAACCCTTTACTCCATAAATATGCTTTTCTGCGCCTTTGCAAACATAGTAGATCCCTATTTGATGGCTCCTATAGGAGCTGTCTGATCAGGGTCTACTCTGTTTATTTGTGAAAAAATATAAATATGATTCTACAGTTTCCCCACTAAGTCAAAAGTTTTTTCCCATGTACATGTGCCATATTGAAAATTAATCTACGGTAATTCATATTCATAATGTCATTATTTTTTTACATGAATATTCATGGAATAAAGGGTTAACACAGGTTGTACTTTGATCTAGCTTTGACCGTGTGTTAACAGCCAACCAGAATGGGAAACTATCCTGCCAAAACAGAGGTTGAGCCCCCAGAGAAACGTTACCTACGAAAGGCCTTACAAGTACAGGTGAGACTAGAGTTGAACCTCAGAGCTCCAGATAAGATGAGTTAATTAACCCTTCGCTTGCTACTCGCGTCAATATACCTACCTGTAAATAGTGAAGACCCAGATGAGACAGCTCCTGCAGGAGCTGTCTCATCAGGGTCTGCACTATTTACAAGTTGATTGAAATGATTGTGCAACCAGTGCACTCCACAGCAGTGATTGCACCGCGAAATACTTGTACAAAGTGAAGATATATGTAATTATACAACAGTGCATGGGTTAAGAAGGAGACATGTATTTTAAAATTCAGCAAGCGAAGGGTTAAAACATTTTCAAGAATAGCTCCTTTATTTCTCCACCAAACCCTGTACTGAGACCACTCTTTAGAATTGTCTCGAAGAGACCTTAAGGCCTGTCTTGAAGAGACGATTCTAAAGAGTGGTTACAGTATAAAGTTTGGTGGAGAAATGTATTTTAGTATTTGGGTACACATGCACCTTTATCTATAGCTCTAGCTGTTGGTGAATTTGAGATGACCATTACAAACCTTGTTGATCCTGATGAGACATTGCAGAGTAACTTGGTCCATGGACTCTGATAAGGATCCAAACTGTGTTTACTCTGTGATGCAATCTTGTAGAGAAATTTGAAAGTACTAATATACCTTGTATGTTTAATGCCTGGCGTCCACTACAGCGCCGAAGCCTTGCCGAAGGGTTGCAGAATAAAGTTTGCTCAATTCGGGAACCATTCGGGATCAGCTTTGTATTTGGGGTCATTCGGCATGCATTCCGCAAGTATTCGGGAAGTGGCTTACAAAGCGTTGCGGAACAGACGCCGAAGTGATGCAGAATCATGCCGAAACCTTGAGAATTACCTCCCGAATGCTTCCCGAATAGTTTCCGATCGTGCGGAAAGGTTGTGGAACCGTTGCAGAACATGCCGAAGGGATGCCGAATAGTTGCAGAAATAAGACCGAAAGGTTGCCGAATTGAGAGTCTGGGTTTATAATGATGTCGCATTTTTGTGTTTTGGAGTGGAAAAGATGTCTCGTTGGAGTGGAAAAGATGCTTCCCCCTATATCTAGACTGGGTTCATTCGGATGGAGCGGGGTTACCTCCGGCTCCAAACACCTAATGGGTAGTGAGTCGGAGTACATGACACCATTATCATGTAATAAATACTGACATTTTATTTACGTCCGGATGAGCCGTCTAATGCTTGCTTAATACCAATATCCTTTTTAGCTCACCTGGCACAAAGTGCCAAGGTGAGCTATTGGGATGATCCTATGTCCGGTGTCCGTCGTCGTGCGTCGTGCGTAGTGCGTCGTGCGTACGTGCGGGCGTCAACAATTTACTTAAACATCTTCTTCTCTGGAACTACAAAGCTAAGAGCTTTGATATTTGGTATGTAGTATGATGTAATGGTCCTCTACAAAGATTGTTCAAATTATGTCCCCCGGGCCAAAAATGGCCCCGCCCCAGGGCTTATCAGTTTTTCATAGGAAAATCTTTAAAAATCTTCTTCTCTAAAACTGTAAGGCATAGACCTTTGATATTCGGTATGTAGCATCATCTAATGGTCCTTTACTAAGATTGATCAAATTATGACCCCTGGGTAAAAAATGGCCCGCCCCGGGGCTTATCAGTTTTTCATAGGAAAATCTTTAAAAATCTTCTGCTCTGAAACTCTCAGGCATAGACCTTTGATATTTGGTATGTAGCATCATCTAATGGTCCTCTACTAAGATTGTTCAAATTATGACCCCTGGGCCAAAAATGGCCCGGCCCCGGGGCTTATCAGTTTTTAGCTCACCAGAGCACAAAGTGCTCAAGGTGAGCTTTTGTGATACCCCTGTGTCCGGCGTCCGTCGTCCGTCTGTCCGTCTGTCCGTCTGTCCGTCTGTCTGTCCGTCAACAATTTCTAACGACTTCTTCTCTGAAACCGACTGCCCAATTGTAACCAAACTTGGTCAGATACATACTGTGGGTGGGTGCTTCAAAAGTTGTTAAAAGATAGTGGGCGGGGCCATCGGTCTTGTTGCCATGGCAACCGGACACAATATCTAGAAAAATCTTCTTCTCCAGAATGACTTGTTGGATTTGAATATAGTTTTCACCAAAATGTTTCTCAGTTGATAGACTTTAAAAGTTGTTAAAAGAATTGTGATCGGGCAAAAAACATGGCCGCCAGAGGGCGTGGTCAATATTTCCATATATGGTAATATGGAATTTTCATAGGAAAATCTTTAAAAATCTTCTTCTCTGAAACTGTAAAGCCTAGACCTTTGATATTTGGTATGTAGCCTGATCTTATGGTCCTCTACAAATATTGTTCAAATTATGACCCCCGGGCCAAAAATGGCCCCGCCCAAGGGCTTATCAGTTTTTCATTGGAAAATCTTTAAAAATCTTCTTCTCTGAAGCTGTAAGGCTTAAACCTTTGATATTAGGTATGTAGCATGATCTTATGGTCCTCTACAAATATTGTTCAAATTATGACCCCTGGGCCAAATATGGCCCCGCCCAAGGGCTTATCAGTTTTTCATAGGAAAATCTTAAAAAATCTTCTTCTCTGAAACTGTAAGGCTTAAACCTTTGATATTAGGTATGTAGCATGATCTTATGGTCCTCTACAAATATTGTTCAAATTATGACCCCCGGGCCAAAAATGGCCCCGCCCAAGGGCTTATCAGTTTTTCATAGGAAAATCTTTAAAAAATCTTCTTCTCTGAAACTGTAAGGCTTAAACCTTTGATATTAGGTATGTAGCATGATCTTATGGTCCTCTACAAAGATTGTTCAAATTATGACCCCTGGGCCAAAAGTGGCCCCGCCCAAGGGCTTATTAGTTTTTCATAGGAAAATCTTTAAAGATCTTCTTCTCTGAAACTGTAAGGCTTAAACCTTTGATATTAGGTATGTAGCATGATCTTATGGTTCTCTACAAATATTGTTCAAATTATGACCCCCGGGCCAAAAATGGCCCCGCCCAAGGGCTTATCAGTTTTTCATAGGAAAATCTTTAAAAATCTTCTACTCTCAAACTGTAAGGCCTAGACCTTTGATATTTGGTATGTAGCATGATCTTATGGTCCTCTACAAATATTGTTCAAATTATGACCCCTGGGCCAAAAATGGCCCCGCCCAAGGGCTTATCAGTTTTTCATAGGAAAATCTTTAAAAATCTTCTTCTCTGAAACTGTAAGGCCTAGACCATTGATATTTGGTATGTAGCATGATTTATGGTCCTCTACAAATATTGTTCAAATTATGACCCCCGGGCCAAAAATGGCCCCGCCCAAGGGCTTATCAGTTTTTCATTGGAAAATCTTTAAAGATCTTCTTCTCTGAAGCTGTAAGGCCTAGACCCTTGATATTAATATGTAGCATGATCTTATGGTCCTCTACAAATAGCGTTCAAATTATGACCCCCGGGCCAAAAATGGCCCCGCCCAAGGGCTTATCAGTTTTTCATAGGAAAATCTTAAAAAATCTTCTTCTCTGAAACTGTAAGGCCAAGACCTTTGATATTTGGTATGTAGCATGAACTTATGGTCCTCTTCAATATTGTTCAAATTATGACCCGGGCCAAAAATGGCCCCGCCCAAGGGCTTATCAGTTTTTCATAGGAAAATCTTTAAAAAAATTCTGAAACTGTAAGGCCTAGACCATTGATATTTGGTATGACTAACATGATCTACTGGTCCTCTATAAATATGTAGCTGTGGCTTGAGGTCCTCTGCCAAGAATGTTTAACTTACGACCCTGACCACAGGGCGAAACTTGGCCCTGCCTCAGGGCTTATCAGTTTTTTCGATGGGAAAAATATGAAATATTACTTTTCTCTGAAATCATGAGGCTTAGACCTTTAATTAATGGCATACTGCTTTGCCTTGTGGTTCTCTACCAGGTTGTCCACATGATTTCTTGTGGTCAAAAAAGGCCCTGCCCCTGGTGTTATCTCAGGTGAGCGCTTCAGGGCCTCATGGCCCTCTTGTTCATAGGAAAATCTTTAAAAATCATCTTCTCTGAAAATGTAAGGTATAGACCTTTGGTATTTGGTATGTAGCATAATCTAATGGTCCTCTACTAAGATTGTTCAAATTATGACCCCCAGGACAAAAATGACCCCGCCCCAGGGCTTATCAGTTTTTCATAGGAAAATCTTTAAAAATCTTCTTCTCTGAAACTGTAAGGCATAGACCTTTGATATTTGGTATGTAGCATCATCTAATGGTCCTTTACTAAGATTGTTCAAATTATGACCCCTGGGCCAAAAATGGCCCCGCCCTAGGGCTTACCAGTTTTTCATAGGAAAATCTTTAAAAATCATCTTCTCTGAAACTGTAAGGCATAGACCTTTGATATTTGGTAGGTAGCATCATCTAATGGTCCTCTACTAAGATTGTTCAAATTATGACCCCTGGGCCAAAAATGGCCCCGCCCCGGGGCTTATCAGTTTTTCATAGGAAAATCTTTAAAAATCTTCTTCTCTGAAAATGTAAGGTATAGACCTTTGATATTTGGTATGTAGCATCATGTAATGGTCCTCTACTAAGATTGTTCAAATTATGACCCCCAGGACAAAAATGGCCCGCCCCAGGGCTTATCAGTTTTTCATAGGAAAATCTTGAAGAAATCATCTTCTCTGAAACTGTAAGGCATAGACCTTTGATATTTGGTATGTAGCATGATCTAATGGACCTCTACTAAGACTGTTCAAATTATGACCCCTGGGCCAAATATGGCCCCGCCCCGGGGCTTATCAGTTTTTCATAGGAAAATCTTTAAATATATTCTTCTCTAAAATTATAAGGTATAGACCTTTGATATTTGGTATGTAGCATTATTTAATCGTCCTCTACTAAGATTAATCAAAATATGCCCCTGGACTAAAAATGGCCCCGCCCAAGGGCTTATCAGTTTTTCATAGGAGAATCTTTAAAAATCTTCTCCTCCAGAACTATTAGGTCTAGACCCTTGATATTTGGTATGTAGCAGCATCTAATGGTTTTCTACCAAGGTTATTCAAATTATTACCCCTGGGTCAAAAATTGCCCCGCGCTGGGGCTTATCAGTTTTTCATATGAAAAGCTTTAAGAATCTTCTTCTCCAAAACTGTAAGGCAGAGACCTTTAATATTTGGTATGTAGCGCTATCTAATAGTTTTCTACCAAGATTGTTCAAATTATGTCCCCTGGGTTGAAAACTTCCCCGCCCAGGGGCATATCAGTTTTTTTTAGGAAAGTTTTTAAAAATCTTCTCTTAAAAATCTTTAAAAGTCTTCTCTCAACTTGTAAGGCATAGACCTTAGATATTTGGTATGTTGCATTATCTAATAGTCCTCTACCAAGATTTTCAAATTATGAACCCTGGATCAAAAATAATCTTGACCCTGCCCTGTGGCTTAACAGTTTTTCATAGAAAAAATTTAAGGTCTATACTCTTTATATTTAGTATGTAGCATCATCTGATGGTTTTCTACCAAGATTTTTCAAATTATGCAATCTGTCATTGAAATCATTAATCTGTTACGAACAGGTGAGCGATTAAGGGCCATCATGGCCCTCTTGTTTAAACTGTATGTATTACCTTATCCTCCTCTCCATGCATGATGTTGTAATATTTCATTATATGTGACTTACACATATCCATACTATATGCACACAGGCTTATACTACACTCTAAGTGCTTAAAAATGAGAATTAATGTAAATAAATATTGACATAATTATGTCTATTATAGCTATAGATGTGTTGCAAAATAACAAGCTCTATGGACCCTGTTTGGATGGGTCGAACACGAACCCCTTTTTCAGACAAGTACACTCTTTGCAAGTATACTACTTGTAAAGGATACACACACATCTATATATTAATATAAACTCTGTAGACCCTGTTTGTGTAGGGCTCAAATACACTCTTAGCAAGTATTGGGGAGGAGCACACACACATACGCCAAATCTTTTTCGATCCCGATCAGTCCACGAATCACCCAGAAGGGTTCCCGAATGGTCAAGGAATAACGCGGAAAGGTTCCCGAACACCCCGAAGGCATGCCTAATCATCCAGAATATGCGATATCCACATTCGGGAACCATTCGGCGTCCTAGTGGACGCCTGGTCTTAAGTAAACCCCCTCTGTTGCCACTACAAAAACATGGTCTTAATTCTGTATAATAAATTCAGATCATGGCTAATGCTGGACAAGTTATGCAGAAAGCTCCTTGCAAGAGCTCCTCACAATTGTTTCAAACAGTGATATTTACAGAAGCATCAAAAGGCTTAAATATGAGGGAATGGGTTAAAGGCAGATGTCAGAGTTTGGTGTTGCAAAATTACTCGATTGATTATATTCGCAAAGTGCATAACCCCACTAAAACATCACTATTACCTCTCTAACCCTTTCTCTGTTCAATTTGTAAGAAATAATGAAATCGTGAATATTTATTAGCTGAATTTTTATATCGTAAACCCTATAACTTATTAAGAAAATTATTTGCTTTGACAAATTTAACCTGTAGCATGTCAAAAGCAAAGAGAGCAGACCCTGATCAGACAGATCCTATAGGAACCATCTGACCTGGGTCTTCTGTTTGCAAATGCATGAAAAGGTGTTTGTATGAGGGAAAGGGTTAAATAAATATGCTACAAACTTTTAATTACATGTACCGTATCAGCATATCATGAATCCTTATGTTTAGTCTCGACCAAAAATTAAAAGGACGTGAAAATAAGGCAAGAAACGAGCTCATGGTCTATAATATATATAGCCATGTTCCGACAACTGCAAGTTTCCCACCAACTTTTCCCCATGCTTGAATTTATTGCTGAGACAAAATATACAGAATCAAACATTGATACGTAAAAAATTTATAAAACCTTATTTTTGTAATAGAATTTCTTGTGGCGAATACAGTGTTTTAGCATACATGTACTTACATGTAGATGTTCTGTAAATGTAATTTATTAAGTGATTTGTTATCCTGCCAATCGTGACTTGGTCACATTTACAAAGAACTTGGATCCAGATGAGACAACGAGTAACATAATCATGAATATTGATAATTTTAATTGCTATAATAGCACATGGACACAGGATTTTTTTAAGATGGCAGAAACTGTAGAATCATATCTATTTTACATCATAAGCAAACAGAGCAGACCCAGATCAGATGGCTCCTACAGGATTTTTTTACGATGGCAGAAACTGTAGAATCATATCTATTTTATATCATAAGCAAACAGAGCAGACCCAGATCAGACGGCTCCTATAGGAGGCGTCTGATCAGGGTTTACTCTGTTTGCAAAGGCGTAAAAAGGTGTATTTATGGAGTAAAGGGATAAGCAATCAGAGGTAAGGTGAAAAATACATTTTCTGCCAGAAAGTTTTGTTGGCAGGATTAGGGTTAAGGTGAATATCCTTTTTATATGCCTGAAGGGTCGTATCATAGTATGGCGTGTAGAAATAAACATTGAGTCACATTAAGGTACAGAATTATCTCCCTTTCCTGGCAGAATCATAATTATCACTGTCATAAATGTTACTGAACTATTTTGACTTTTGTTTGTAAAATGCCTTCCATTATTTAACTTTGTTATATATGCATTAGATTAGACCAAGGTATTGGTCAATAGTGATGCAAGCTTCTGAATAAAGTACCTAGTTATAGTCTACTTAATTCAGTCCGAAGGGTCACTCATCCCACTGGCACTTGATCGAAAAAGACTATAGTTTATATATAGCAACTAGTACATTAATACACTACATGGTGCGGCAGCCAATTCTCCCCCTGTTTCGTTCCGGTGGAAATTTCTGATATAAAATGCAGATCAACGCGAAATCTACTCAGCGGTCGGGAAGGAAAGACATTTATCTCTGTAGAAACGGTAAGTTCTTGTCCATAAACAAGCATCTATCGAAAATATTTGATAATATTTGGAGGAGAAAATGGTGTTTGATTTTGTCGCCGTTTTCATTCCTAGTCAACTTCCGGTTTGAGCGACCTTCAACTGTCTCGGTTGAAACGGGCGTTTTCATTGGACAAATCAGAAAGGTGTGTCTAGCGTTGTTGTTCCAGCGGTCTGTCACATATTTGTCTTTAAAATGCAAATCTTTGCAATAAAAACCATCTTAGAAAGCCACAACCTTGTGGTTACTGGTGAGGGATGATGATGCAATTGGGTCATGTCCGCCAGAATGTTTTTGGAACGGATGTTTTGTTATTTGATGAAGTTTCAATGTTATCAAAGAAAGACGCGCTCATGACATCATTTGGTGACGTCATGACATTTTAAGTAACGACCCAACGTCACCATGACACTAGATCAACACTGTTCTCTGATTTTATGGCTAAGTGCATGTAACAAAAATGTGACGTGTATTTTGACATGACAATCTTTGAAAAAGGCCCTTAGTGGTCGAAATATTAGATCAGAGCTATTCAAGTATTTATGATTACATGTAGCACTTCGAGCAGACAGTCGAAATAATCGGGTCATTGTCAACCAATCAAATGGCTCATAACATTTTCTCGGGGTCAGAGGAGGTCACCGGAAGTTAACACGGAATGAAAGTCCTGACAAATCAACTCCGTCAATTTCTCCCTGAAATATCATCAAATAGCTTCGATAGAGGTTTGTTAATGAACATGAACTTACCGTTTCTACAGAGATAAATGTCTTTTCTTCACGTCCGCTGAGTAGATTTTGCGTTGATCTGTGTTTTATATCGGACATTTAAGCCGGTACGAAACAATGGGCGAATCGGCTGCCGCACCATGTATGATATAACTATTATATTGCACAACTATAATCTGTTTCGATCAAGTGCCAGTGACTCGGCCGACTGTACATTTTACAAGATCTAATTATTCTATAATTCTAACAGAACAGACAAACTGCAGTGAGTTCGGTCCCAACAACATGAGAAGTAAGAGATTTCTTCCTATACTGCTGTATAGAGTGATGTATGGGATAATAACCTTTATTTAACCCTTTCGGTGCCAAATTTCTAATTGTCATCTGCAATCCAAATTTGTTAAATCATTCAGTAAAATAAGGAAATGAGGAGGAAATGAGATAAATATATGCAAATTTCAAAGGAATAAAGCATGTATATTGAAATAGAGATTGAGACAAATAGTGAAGTCCTTGATCAGTGTCTGATCTGAGACTGCACTATTTGTCGTGATGCATTTATAATGTTACTGCGGCGGTGAAAGGGTTAATCCAAAAATTAGTGATTTGACCTTATTGCAGGTCATATGCATGACCAATAGAAACAGTTAAAATTTCTGTTAATCCTTTCCTCCATGAATATTCATGTAAAAAATAACTATGTCATGAATATTAATTAGATTAATATGTTATAATAGCACATGGACACAGGAATGTTATAATAGCAAATGGACACCGGAAACTTTAGATTAGGCTGAAGCTATATAATCATATCTATATTATATCATAAACAAACAGAGCAGACCCTGATATGGTTCTTCTCTCTATGCATAAGCATAGAAAGGCATATTTATGGAGTACAGGATTAACCCTTTCCTTCATATAAACACATCTTCACACAATTGCAAACAGAGAAGACCCAGATTAATGCTCCTATGGGAGTATATTGAGTATTTAACCCTTTCCTCCATAAATACGCCTTCCTACGCCTCTGTAATAACCACTTCTTGAAACCATTGTGATAAATAGAGCATTTGCTCCTATGGGAGCAAATGCTCTATTTATCACAATGGTTTCAAACTACAAAATTCTACACTTTTACTTTTCTCTAGTAAATGCTCCTTTTGGGTAGATTCATTCAAAGAGGTTGGTTAAAAAATAGCTTATGGAGGAAAGGGTTAAAGAGATTACTCATATAGATTTACCCAGTATTTAAAAAGAGTTCCTCTGTAATTGAATATACTTTATTTCAGGACAATGTAGAAAATCTAGAGTACTTCCTCCATGCACTGGTACATAGTCTAGATTCACAAGCAAGCAACATTGCCAGTTTACAGGCTGAGCTTCAACATCTGCGGTCAGAAGTAGCTGACTTAAAGCAAAATAAAGGTATGTATAAATAATAAACTTGCATGCTTAACCCTTTACTCCATGAATATTCATGTCAGAAATAATGACTGAATATTAAATAGCTGATTTTTATGCCCCCATTGACGACAGTCAGGGGGCATATTGTTTTTGCTCTGTCTGTTTGTCTGTTTGTCAGCAACTTTAACATTGGTCATAAATTTTGAGCCAGTACAGATAGAGACTTGATATTTGGCATGCATATGTATCATAAAGCTGCACATTTTGAGGGGTGACATGTCAAGGTCAAGGTCATCCTTCAAGGTCAGAGGTCAAATATATGGGTTGAATCACCGACTTTAACATTGGCCATAACTTTTGGACCAGTAGAGATAGAAATTTGATATTTGGCATGCTTGTGTATCTCATGAGGCTGCACATGTTGAGGGGTGACTTGTCAAGGTCATCCTTCAGGGTCAAAGGTCAAATTGTTTGTTTCTTTGTAACTTTAACGCAACCTTAACATTGGTCTTAAGTTTTGAGCCAGTACAGATAGATACTTGATATTTGGCATGCATATGTATCTCATAAAGCCGCACATTTTGAGGGGTGACATGTCAAGGTCAAGGTCATCCTTCAAGGTCAGAGGTCAAATATATGAGGGGGCATAGTGTTTCACAAACACATCTTGTTTTATAATGGCATCATAAACAATTTTACTATTACCGAAACTGTAGAAATAGATTTATGGTATTTCATGATCAAACAGAGTAGAGCCTGATTAGATGGCTGCAACAGGAGTGATCTTATCTGGGTGCACTCTTTATGCAAAGGTGCCAACATATGTCACTATAGTTCATAGGTTTACTGGTACATTGTACTTACAAAATTTGTTTCAGCACTATGGGGAAAATTCTTGATAATGGTTACTAAAACAGTTAAGTTCTGGATGAGTGACAAGATTGCTTGCATCTCATCTGGATTGATCCCTTTTCCTGTTCAATATTTATGTATGAATTGATGATTTCATGTATATTTATTAGCTGAATTTTAATGATAGCATATTTAGTATTTGTAGAGTCAGATCCATTAACTTTCATAATCAAATAGAGCAGACTCTAATCAGGCAGCTCCAATAGGAACCGTCTGATTTGGGTCTGCTGTGTTTGCAAAGCGAAAATTGTTTTTAGCTCACCAGAGCACAATATGCTCAGGGTGAGCTTTTGTGATTGTCTGATGTCCGTCGTCATGTGGTGTGCATCGTGCATCGTCCTGCATCAACAATTTGAACCTTTAAGAATATTCTCCTCTGAATCTATAGGGTTCTCATCTTTCATATTTGGCACATATCATCATCTGTAGGTCCTCTACAAATTGCATTACTTGGAATCCAATATGGAGCCATGGGCTTTTTGAATATGGAGTCAAGCTATATTGAAATGCCCATCAGATTATTTTAGCATGAGAAGGGTTGAAAATATACTCAGTGGTCAAGTTCACAATAGGGGGTCAAAGTTAAAAAATGGGGACATTTTGTCATGTCTGCTCTGTAACTCGTACATACATGAGTGGAGTTCAAGATAACCTGGTACAATGTTAACCACCTTGAGATGATGTGTGGCAAAACAGAACCAGGTTCCTATTTCAAAGGTTAAGGTTGCAATCAGGCATCAAAGTTAAAAAATAGGGACATTTTATTATGTCCGCTCTGTAACTCTTACATACATGAGTGGATTTCAAAATAACCTAGTACAAATGTTCACCACCTTGAGACGATGTGTCTCGAAAAAGAACCAGGTTTACACATGATCCAGGCTTTGGTGTCGGTGATATCCTTTAGGGACATTTGTCACATGACTGTGACAGCTCTTGTTATTATACCCCAACCACCTGTGGTAGGGGCTATATGGGAATCACCTTTCCATCGTTCATCACTCATGTTTTTTCGGGACATTTGCATTTTTCTTGAAAACTATTTTTCATAACTCCTTCAAACCTTAATACATGTTATAAGTGTTATGTGGGGAAAGTCTTCTCAATGTTTTATAACTCTTGCACAAAATTTGACAGAATTATGCCCCTTTTCAACTTCATATTTTGTCTCTCATTTGGGATATATTTTTGGGACATGTCATTTTCTTGAAACCTGTTTATGATATTGTTTTCAAACTTGGTACACATTATGAGGGTGATGAGAGGATGTGCAGTCAACAAGGGTTGTAACTCTGAATTAATTTTTGAGGGAGTTATTCCCTTTAGTTACATTTCAAAGTATTGTAGGCACAACCGTGAAACTTTACATATGGTTAGTGATGAGAGGGTGTGCAGTCAACAAGAATTGTAACTCTAAATCCCTAAGTTGCTTTTCAGAAGCAATATTTTGTCCGTAGCATAACTTCTCAAGTCCTTCGGACTAGACTATAAACCGAGGTCCGATGTATCAGTTCTTTACACTGGGCATCTAAAAGAACCAGAGAAACTCAGTCGATAAGTTTCTCTGTATCCTCTCCCCTCTCTCTGGGGCGTCCAATTAGCCCATAGTGAGCAAAAACGGACATTGATCAACAAAACAAACAAACAAACTTCTCAAGTATTGTAGGCACAAAGTTGAAACTTTATGTACGGATAGATGGTGATGACTGGATGTACAGTCCACAAGGACTGTAACTCTAAATTCATTTTCGAGGGATTTATTCCCCTTTGTTACTTTTCATAAGTATTTATTTTTCCAGAGCATAACTTCTCAAGTACTACTTCTACATTTCTTCACCATTGAACCTCAAATTTTGCATATGCATTTATAATGATGTGAAGATGTGTGTAACAAAATTGTGATGTGAGTCATTTCTTGGTTGGCCTTTAAAAATTTTCTTGCCACAAGTGTGGATGAAAGGGTTATTGAGCTTTTCCTTTTGTATTGAAGTCATATTGGATCTTTCGATAAGATGTTGGGGGGGGGGGGGGGGGGGAGTATCAATCACCTTTAGTGATAGTTCTAGTTTAAAAAGGAGTAATGTGTAATATTTATGGGACAATTTCAGGTTTGGAGCTTTTCCAATTTATTTTAACCAAGACAATTTATAGTTCTTAACTTTAGGGGGACAATGGTCTTGAATCTTAGATGGGAAAACTTCTCTGTGACTGGCCAGGCACAGCACTGCAAAACTATATACTTATGACATAGAAAAATTGTGTTATTTTATTTACTTAGGAAGAAAATGGCCAATTCTGATTTTTCTTAAGACATTTTGTAGTCTTGGATTAAATACAGGTTGAACTCCATGGAACTTAATGTATTCTTTATCATATAATTTTTATTATGCCCCTGTTGACGATAGTCAGGGGGCATTATGTTTTGCACCTGTCTGTCTGTCTGTCCGTCCGTGCATCACACTTTTGCGTGCAGTTGGTATGTGCAGTTGGTTGTCACAGTTTTTAGCTCACCAGAGCACAAAGTGCTCAGGGTGAGCTTTTGTGATCGCCTGATGTCCGTCGTCCGTCGTCGTCCGTCGTCCCGCGTCAACAATTTGAACCTTTAAAAATCTTCTCCTCTGAATCTACAGGGTTCTCAGCTTTCATCTTTGGTACATAGCATCACCTATAGGTCCTCTACATAAGTTATATAAATTATGCCCCTGGGGTCAAAATTGGCCCCGCCCCAGGGGTGGGAAGTTTTCAATAGAAACATATAGTAAAACTTTGAAAATCTTCTCCTCTGAAACCAGAAGGTTATTAGCTTTCATATTTGGCACATAGCATCATGTTCAGGTCCTCTACAAAAGTTATATAAATTATGACCCTGGGGTCAAAATTGGCCCCGCCCAAGGGGTGGTCAGTTTTCAATAGAAACAAATAGTGAAATCTTTGAAAATCTTCTCCTCTGAAACTGAAAGGCTCTCATCTTTCATATTTGGCACAGAGCATCAAGTCCAGGTCCTCTACAAAAGTTATATAAATTATGGCCCTGGGGTCAAAATTGGCCCCGCCCCAGGGGTGGGCAGTTTTCAATAGAAATATATAGTTAAAACTTTGAAAATCTTCTCCTCTGAAACTAGAAGATTCTCAGCTGTTATATTTGGTACAGAGCATCATGTGCAGGTCTTCTACAAAAGTTATATAATTTATGTCCCTGGGGTCAAAATTAGCCCCGCCCCAGGGTTGGGAAGTTTTCAATAGAAACATTTAGTAAAACTTTGAAAATCTTCTCCTTTGAAACCAGAAGTTTCTTAGCTTTCATATTTGGCACATAGCATCATGTTCAGGTCCTCTACAAAAGTTATATAAATTATGCCCCTGGGGTCAAAATTGGCCCCGCCCCAGGGATGGGCAGTTTTCAATAGAAACAAATAGTGAACTCTTTGAAAATCTTCTACTCTGAAATTGGAAGGTTCTCCGCTTTCATATTTGGCACATAGCATCATGTTTAGGTCCTCTACAAAAGTTATATAAATTATGGCCCTGGGGTCAAAATTGGCCCCGCCCCAGGGATGGGCAGTTTTCAATAGAAACAAATAGTGAAATCTTTGAAAATCTTCTCCTCTGAAACTGGAAGGTGCTCAGCTTTCATATTTGGCACATAGCATCATGTTCAGGTCCTCTACAAAAGTTATATAAATTATGCCCCTGGGGTCAAAATTGTCCCCGCCCCAGGGATGGGCAGTTTTCAATAGAAACAAATAGTGAAAACTTTGAAAATCTTCTTCTCTGAATCTGGAAAGTTCTCAGCGTTCATATTTGGTGCATAGCATCATGTTTAGGTCCTCTACAAAAATTGTATGAATTATGGCCCTGGGGTCAAAATTGGCCCCGCCCCATGGGTGGGTAGTTTTCAGTAGAAACATATAGAGAAAACTTTGAAAATCTTCTCCTGAAACTGAAAGGTTCTCAGCTTTCATATTTGGCTCATAGCATCATGTTCAAGTCCTCTACTAAAGTTATATAAATTATGCCCCTGGGGTCAAAATTGGTCTGCCCCAGGGCCGGCTAGATTTCTATAGAAGCATATAGTGAAATCTTTGAAAATATTCTCCTCTGACTGTCTGGTGAGCGCTTCAGGGCCATTCTGGCCCTCTTGTTTCATTGATTTATATCTCACTAACCACTAAAGCTACATCGGCATGGAATTGCATATACACATAAACCTACTTTCATTGCGCACGCAGCCCATGCTGCCTGCAAGCCCAAGGTCAAATGACTTAGAAACTTATGTGCAGCTAGGCAAGCACCACCACGGGGGCATCACTGTGTCTTACAGACACAATTTTCTAGTTAGATATAAACTTCATATGATTATTTGTAGACTTGCCAGCTACCAAACGAAATACAGATAGCAAAGTACAGAAACAACTGCAAAGTGGAAGTGACGAGGTACCTGACTCTGGAAATGTACAACATCAGTATGATAACAAACAGTGGCAAAGGAATATACGACCAGGTAGCGCATCTGGTTATAGTGAAAAGAGTCATGCTGAAAGCAGTCAGGAAAGAGACATTGAGAACTATCAGCATGGGGCGATGGGCTTTAAGGATGGGAGGCCCATGTCAGGAAAAAATAAAAAAAAAAGTCAAGGTCAATATGGACAAAATTTTACACAGGGGCATGGCTCTTCATTAGATTCTGATTTATATTCTGTAACACCTGCATCCAAAGACATAGGGAAAATTAGTAAAAAGCGAAACAGACAAGATCATTCATTTGTCAGCAGATCCCCTGATGATGCTGTCTTAGAAGGGGCTACTGAGGATATGTGTATGGAAGTGGATCAAGAACAGAGCGACATTAGATTTGGAAGTCATGTGAAAAATGAGGATGCTGTGAAGAAAGTGTCAGTAGCAGAAAATGTCAGCACCCACATTTTTGATGCACTTGTCAAATGTCAGGTGAGTTTGATTAATGAAGATCAGAAAATAAACTACAGGTTTGTAAGAGTCTAATAATTATTTACATGTCATGGCATTGAGAACACTAATCATAGCAAAGGTTTATAAACAGTGTGGACCCACATCAGTCTTAGAGTTTCCATGACATTTGACATATTCTGTAGATAATATCTCATGGTCTACACTGTTTATTATACCCCCATCACCTGTGGTGGGGGCTATATAGGAATCACCTTGTCTGTCCGTCTGTTTGTCTGTTGCATTTTTAGCTCACCTGAGCCAATGGGTAAGGATGAGCTATTGTGACCGCGATCCGTCCGTCATCCGTCCACATTTTCAAACGACATCTCCTCTGAGAGACGATTCTACAGAGTCGTCACAACATAGGATTTGGTGAAGAAATGATGATTTTAGTATTTGAATACACACCTATATTTGTTGCTCTGACTGCAGTACTGACTTAACTGAGATCAAAAGTCTTCTGTCTTATAACTATGAGAACAAAAATGTCATGCCATATAAAACATTTGACAGGGCATTATGTAATAAAATTGGTAAACTTTAATTATATATTTGAAACTACACTGTGGTGCAAGCTGTACGGTCGCGAATGTTTAGACTTTTCCAAGAAGGCGGACGAACAGGAGGCTGAAAGGTAAGCATCACATTTTTACACTTTTTAAACAATGTAGATATTTCTTTCCGGCTTTTAGTTGGTGTCATAACACAGAATTATAACGCCCGTCAACAGCGGTTTACCTCCTAATGGTTCATGTCTGTGTGTAAGGCTCAAAATCTTTCGTAAACAATGCAGAAACCGAAAATCAGAAATCGAATCGAGAAGGAGGTCATATTTTGCCTCATTGTAAGCTTACCAACAACGCTAAGCCTTTTCTAACACTGTGGGTATATGCATTTGAGTCCGATATTAACGTTGAGTTAATTAGTTTGAAGCACAAATCTACATTTTGTCTTTTTGAGAGGGTTGGAAAAAAATGTCGAGTGTACGGTTTAGCCCGTAGTGGTAAAAGTGCACTGTACGGTTTAGACCCGATCTATTTTGTACGGTTTAGCCACGATTTTCTTTCGAAAATCTGTACTGTTTAGACACATACAAATACTAGCGTTTGAATATGCGTCGTAGATCTAGATAGTGTAATCCCAACTAATTTGTGTAGATATTCCTTCACACAGTGCCTATTTGCGATTTTGACAGTATATTACAATTAGGATCGAGAACAGAAGCATAGCATATGATCTGGATCTATACTTGTTAACATTTGAAGACAATGTTATACTTAAAAAGTTTTGAAGTGAATTGATTTTTAAGTTTAACTGATTGGGTATTTGGGTAAAAGTGTTTTACCCGTTTTGAACAGTCCTAATGCAAGCGTCTGAAATTAAGTCAAGCACTTTGTACTGTTACTTTACATTATTTTACATATCTTTTCAGATTATTTGCCTGTTACTACTGCGAGACAAAGGAAACCATCAGCCACTGTGTAGATGCCAATCCGAGAAATCCAATGAAAATTAGAGGAAAATAGCTAAGTCGTATATATCGAGAAAGTCGGGGCAACGTACATTAACTTTTAATGTAATACCAGACGTTTTGAAATAAACCAGCAAAATAATTCTAAATGGTGAAATGCAAACCATTGAAATTCAAGATATTTACGAAGATTTTAGAATTAGCAATTTATTTGGTCCAATACATATATGTTTTTTTCATTAACTTGTTACCCTTTTCTGTTATATAATTATTTCACGTTTATTTTTATGTCACCTTTAAAATGCATGTATGCCCTACGAAATGGAATTTAGACATTCCATACAGACTCCAGAGATATCGACCAAGTGCTAACTTACATCAACTCAACTAAATGCCTGTAAAACATAATCCGAGGGTAGGTTCTTTTTTCTGACAGATGATCCAGATTAACCATTATGTTCTCTAAATGAATTGCCGGCATGTCAAAAACATGTTAGTTAAACATAAACATCAATTCACTTCATTTTTTAAAGTAAAACATTGTCCTTAAATGTTTAATAACCAGTATATATCCAGGTAATGTTCTACCCATAATTCTATTCTGGTTTTCCAGTTATCATACTGAAAGAATGCAACGTGTAATTTTACCTGGTGCCTTCTCTGGCTGGACTACTATGAAGCTGGTGTTCCACAAGGATATGTATTAGGTCTATTGTTATTTCTTGTTTTTATAAATGATATTGTTAGTGACATTGGATGGAACATTCGTGTGTTTGCTTACGACACTAGCTTGTTTAGTGTAGGTATTACTCCCGTACATATGGCAACAAATATCAATAATAATATATTAAAAAGGAAGAGAAATGGCTAGTTGAATTCAATCCTAAGAAGACTGAGTCGTTAATAATCTCGAGAAAAATGTCTCATCCGTATATATGCAAGACCATCAAATTCATGAAGTAGATTCACATAAGCACATTGGCGTTCATCTCTCACGTGATCTAACATGGCATTTTCATATCGAATATATCGCTACTAAGGCATGCACAAGACTTAAATGTCATGCGAAAACTCAAATTCACTTCGGACAGTTATTCCCTTGAAACAATCTACGTATATTTCGTGATACCTATTTTAGAATACATTGATACTATATTTGATAACTGTAATGCCAGAAAATCTAACAGTTTTGAAAAAATCAATATGAAGCTACTCGTATAGTAACTGGGACACCTAAATTGGTTTCTGTTGGTAAATTATTGCATGAAGTTGGATGGAAACGCCTTGAAACCAGACGTAAAACACAAACTTATTCTCTTTTATAAAATGGTGTTTCATTTAACTCCAAAATATTTCACAGAACTGGTACTTGAAGTGGCTGGAAGTGTTTCTCGATTCAATTTAAGATTAAGAAACGCAGGTGATATTCAACTTCTGGCCTGTCGCACAACCCATTATAGCAACTCTTTCCTCCCTGCAACAATACAGGAATGGAACAACCTCCCCGAAAATGAAAAACAATCTTCTACTCTAAACGCATTCAAAACGTCTTTGCATATATCAAAATGCTAACTGTTCCCAACATTTTATTACGGTGTCAGAAAACAGCAGCTCCTGCACAAGAGGCTTCGTACAAACTGCAGTTCCTTGAACCACGACCTATTCTCAAAGAACATATCGCACTTCTTCTTAAGCTGTTGCAAATATACCAACGAAGGAAACCAACGAAGGAAAACAACTTTTTGATGATGTTGCCAGATTCACTACAGTACTCCGTCCCTGTCTGTCTTTCTGTTTGGTGATCCTCTTTTAAATTATAATACAAACATCATTATAGACGAAGCTGTACATCGGTTTATCCAAACATCAAAACGATTCTAATAAACTCGGTAACGCTCACCTTCTTTCGAATGTGCTTGTACTGCTCAGAATCCTAGACCTCTCTACACATATGTGTCAACCTTCATTTCCTTTTTTTGTTTCTTTTATTTATTTATTTATTTATTCTTTTATTCTGAAGTATCTTTCTCAAAAAGTTTTTGTATAAACTGATATATCCTGCTTAATTAATTTAATTAGTTTGTCAGTACAATTAACATAGTACAATAACGGGCAGTCATTTCTGCATAAAGCGAGTGCAGTTGTTACGGTGATGTGGGAGAAACACAATAAGCAATCTTGTTTTCGTTTCCATCCTTTTCTTTTCCTTTGTGTTATCATTACAATATTCATGCAAATATTTAAAAATAAAATATGTTTAAACCAATTATATACTGTGCTTCTGATCTCGATCCTTATTGTTTGTGATATGCTGTCATAATCGCGAACATGCATTGCATGAAGGAAAATAGTTGGGATTATACTATCTAGACCTACAGCGCAGATTCAAATGGTAGCATTTGCTTTGTGTCTAAACCGTACAGTTTTTCGAAAGAAAATCATGGCTAAACCGTACAAAAAACATCGAGTCTAAACCGTACAGTGCACTTTTACCTCTAATGGCTAAACCGTACACTCGACATTATTTTCAAACGTCTCCAAAAGACAAAATGTAGGTCTGTGCCACAAACTAGGTATTTCAACGTTAATATCGGGCTCAGATGCATATACCCACAGTGTTAGAAAATGTTTATCGTAGTTGGTAAGCTTACAATTAGGCAAAATATGACCTCCTTCTCAATTCGATTTCTAACTTTCAGTTTCTGCAAAGTTTACCGAAGATTTTGAGCCTTACACACAGACATGAACCATAAGGGGGTACGCCGCTGTTGACGGGCATTATAATTCCGTGTTATGGCACCAATTAAATGACTGAAAGAAAAATCTACATAGTTTAACCAGTGTAAAAATGTGATGCTTATCTTTCAGCCTCCGTTTTGTCCGCCATCTTAGAAAAGTCTAAACATTTGCGGCCGTACAGCTTGCACCACATTGAACTAGATCCAAAAGTGATATTCATTTTTTCTGATAATAGATTGCAAGTATTGACTAATTCTTAAAATCTAATTGTATTACTACATGTATATTGTCAAGTCAACACATTTGTCTTTTACTGACTTGCTTTTTGCTTCAGTACAGTACAAAACAACAGGCTAATGGAATTCTTGGAGCTGTACAAAATTTACATGACCTTATTTCAAAAGAACTCCCAACACAAGTGAACCAAGGAATCAAAGCAAGTCCTGAAAACGTGACATTACAAATAAATTTGCCAGCAGACCACACCGTGAGACCTACACCATCGATATTGATAAGAGAACAAGAGATACAAACAGACATTGATAAGAATTACATGACAAACATCATAGAGAACAGCGAGCGCATGAGAAGTCTTGAAGAAAGTAATGATAGAATACTACGAAGCAAGGATGCTGAAATTGAACGGCTAGAACGTGAATTGGCTAGTACAACGTCAAGAGGAAGGTCAGCATATAGTGTAACACCGTCAAGATGGTCATATAATTATAAACCACCTCGAGGGAAAGGTTAGTGTATTCAATTATGTTGTTTTTAGGGCCCAGTATTGAAAATGCTGGAGCTCATATCGAGGGCTTGGTGCAAAACTTTTCTAACTCCTTCAATTTGTGAAGGAGTTAGAATAGTTTTGCACCAAGCCCTCGATATAGGAATCACATTGTCTGTCTATTCATCCGTCTGTCTCTCCATCCGTCAACACTTTTGATGTGACGCGTTAACTCAAACAGTACTTCACATATTGGTTCATATTAAGGGCATATGCTTAGTATCATCAGGGGAAGATGCCTACAGTTTTGGGGTTGATCGGATCACTATGTCTAGAGTTATCTGACCTTGATTCATTAAAAATGCCATAAACTTTTGTCAACACTTCTGATGTGACGTGATAACTCAGTGTTCCCATTTACATCATAATCATATCTAAATACGCACCGGAAATAGTTGGAACGCAAAATAGTCAAGTACGTTGCGTCCATGGGACGCAAGATTAATGATCGAAATTTTACCGATTTAAATGAATTCAGGTAAATAAACAACTGAACCTCGGTCTTATATCACTTTGGATCAATAAACAAAGTGAATCTCAGTCAGTTTTCTTGACATTTTTTCCGAAATTGCAATGCATCTATAAATATCGAGTCCTGGCTTATTCCAGGTACGTAGGAGGGCACATGCATTGACTGGTTATGATTTCCACCCTAGTGTCAGCATCTAAAATTATGTAATTTTGCGTCAAAGCTTTTGAACTTTAGGGTAAAACTGGGTATGTTTTTGTCAGTTTAACCCTTTCCCTGTTCTATGTTTAGTACTCATTTCAATACCTGAATATTTACAGACAAAATAGTTACAACAAAAAGTGAAACATTGTAGCCATGTTAGAAAGTAAAGGAACATATCTTTCAAATTCCATAGCAAACAGAGCAGACCCTGATCAGACGGCTCCTCTAGGAGCCGTCTGATCTGGGTCTACTCTGTTTGCAAACACGTGAAAACACGTTTATATGAGGGAAAGGGTTAAGGTGTATATTGGAAGTCACATTGTCAGTTGGTCTGTTGTTATTTTGAACATTACATTTCTCAGTGACTGACTGGATTTAAACAGATTTTGTAGCATGCTTCAGTATCAGAAGGAGATTGCTAGTTGTTACAGTATTCCTGTCAGATTAATTTTTTCACAGTTATGTCCCTTAGATTTTCCAAACTGTCACATATTCTGGCAAGCACTTGTGTAGGGGGGTATTAATTACATTTAACATTAATTCTATTTTATATGCAATTCTTAAATGGTCAGCTTCAAGTCTGTTTCCATATTAAAACAAAGAAATGCTTAACCTTTCCTACAAATGGACGCTTTTTCATGCATTTGCAAACAAGAGTAGACTCTGATGAGACTGTTCCTGTAGGAGCAGTCTGATCAGGATCTACTCTATTTGTTTATGGGTTAACAATGATTAGATTCTCAATAAATCATTGCGCATATATATTATATCATATAACCCTCTTCATCAAAGAAATAAAGTACTTTATGCTATTGTCATGTCTAGGCAAATACTAAGCAGTAAAAACCTTTTTAATGTGGCCACTTGAAGAAGACGTTTATTTCTGGACCCGTAAATGGCAAATGGTAGCTTAATGCAGGATTGAAGTTGGGAGCTTTCTGCTTTAGTTTCATCCTACATTAAGCAACTACATGCTTTCAAAGACAACTAATTTTATTCATAAAAAGGTCGCTTTAGATGGTTTTTACTGTACATTGTACTTGGTAGGTGAAGAAAATGTCGACTACCTACCACAGTCTTTCCTTCCTTGCAGACATTTTTATGCCCCCAAAGGCGGGCATATAGTAATCGCATTGTCCGTCTGTCCGTCCGTCCGTCTGTCCTTCCATCCGTCCCAAATTCGTGTCCGGTCTGTAACTTCTTTATCTATCAATGGATTTCAATATAACTTGCCACAAATGTTCACCAGACAGAGACGATGTGTCGCGTTTAACTCCCTGGTCCATGTGTCAAAGGTCAAGGTCACAGAATACAATTACTTTGTCACAAATTTCGTGACCGGTCTGTAACATTTTTATCTATCAATGGATTTCAATAAAACTTGGCACAGATGTTCACCAGACAAAGACGATGTGTCGTGTTCAGCTCCCTGGTCCATATGTCAAAGGTCAAGGTCACAGGGTACAATTACTTGTTTATCTGTGAATGGATTTCAAAGAAACCTGGCACAAATGTTCACCTTACAAAGACGATGTGTCAACTCCCTGGTCCATGGTTCAAATGTCAAGGTCACATGGTACAATTTTTGGGGGCATTTGTCACGTGACTGTGACATCTCTTGTTGCTCTTATTGCTTTATATTTGTCAAATTCACTCTGACAAAGAACTAAAAGGAAGGCAGGTTAATAAGTTCGGTCTTACTATGTCGCCCCCCCCCCCCCCTCCCCCCCCCCCCCCCCCCCGGAGGGAGACATATTGATGTCGTGCTTTCTGTCCGTCCGTCTGTCCGTCCGTACATATGAACCAGCTATATGTGAGGATGGTCATGAGGTTTCGAATTATGGCTGCAACAATTTTGACAGAAGTTATGGCCCTTTGGAGTTTTTCCTTATATAGAATATATAGTAAAACAATCTTGTGCAGCTTACTCCTCCTACACTATTTTAGGGATTTACTTCAAACTTTTACATATGAACCAGCTATATGTGAGGATGGTCTTGTGGTTTGGAATTGGGGCTGCAACAATTTTGACAGAAGTTATGGCCCTTTGTAGTTTTTCCTTATATAGAATATATAGCAAAACAATCTTGTGCAGCTTACTCCTCCTACACTATTTTAGGGATTTACTTCAAACTTTTACATATGAACCAGCTATATGTGAGGATGGTCTTGTGGTTTGGAATTGGGGCTGCAACAATTTTGACAGAAGTTATGGCCCTTTGTAGTTTTTCCTTATAGCAAAAAATTCTTGTGCAGCTAACTCCTCCTAGACTATTTTCCTTATATAGAATATATAGCAATTCTTTCGCAGCTAAATCCTCCTACACTATTAGAGGGATTTCCTTCAAAGTTTTACATATGAACCAGCTATATGTGAGGATGGTCATGTGGTTTGGAATTGGGGCTGCAACAATTCTGACAGAACTTATGGCCCTTTGGAGTTTTTCCTTATAAAGAATATATAGCGAAAAAATACTGTGCAGCTAACTCCTCCTACAATTTTTGATGGACTTACTTCAAACTTTCACATATGAACTAGCTATATGTGAGGATGGTCATGTGGTTTGGAATTTTGGCTGCAACAATTTTGACAGAAGTTATGACCCTTTGGAGTTTTTCCTTATATGTAGTAATAGCGAAAAAGTCTTGTGCAGCTAACTCCTCCTGTACTATTTTGACATGAATTTATTCCTCTTATGGGTGCCAGGGTAGAGGGTGCCTGGGGGTGAATTTATTCCTCTTATGGGTGCAGGGACGGGGTACCGGGGAGACATGTATTTTTCTCAAAAACAAACTCTAGTTTCCTGTGCTGTAGTGCAAGAGATTTGCCAAAATCGTGTTCCTGTAACCATCCTAAATTATCATTATCATTTCATCGTTCATTAGTGCTATATGACCTATTTGTTGTTTGCAGCACCATCAAAACACAACTCATCTTTACCTACTCATCATTCTGGCATTTACTGGAGCATAATTTCTGTATATGGCAATAGGAGATAATTTTGTAAGAATATTCAGTAGATGACCCCGTGCAAATAGTATTATTTTTTTGTAATTCCTGAAAAAACACAACTTTCAGGTGATATACTTTTTGCTTTGTTTTAAACAGTCCAATATTCTTACATGCACAATAGAGCATGTGATCCATCAGTTAAAGTGACCCTCATCAGGACCCTCTTGCTTTGTTCTTCTCATCCTTTTTATCTCACCTTTGACAAAGTGCTATGGTCAACGTGTCAGTTGTCCATTTCAAAAAATGATATAATTTAAACTGCTGCATTCACAGGAGTGATCCATAATTGGCCCTCTGTCAAAGTTATGACAGTATTAATTTCCAGTCCCCTGTCTCAGTATGCCTAAGTAGTTAAATATATTTTATGATAGACCTCCTAAACCACTGAATGGGAAATGATTAAACAGGAATGATTCTTATTTGGTCCTCTTTCACAGTTATATAATTAATTTCAGTACGCTGCGAAAGTACCTGCTGGTTATTGGAGCATTTATATAACAGATTTCAGAATCAGTTACTTAAGCATCATCTTCTAAATCACTGACACGATTTCGATCAAACCTCATAGCAATGATCCGTAAGTTATCTTCTACGTACTGTAAGTTATAAATGCTTCTAACGTTTGTCACAAAAGCTTAATATTGATGTTCTCTTTGCATGCTAGCGGCAAAACCTTGATTACCTGTGCAAACACTTTAGGGCCAGATGAGGTGCAGAATAATGCATAATCTCATCAGGATCCATGCTTATAAAACTTTTAGTTGAGTCTGAGTTCATTCTCAAGTTTTTGATTGGTCAGATTTGAGCCTTTGGCTCAAATCTGACCATTCAAAAGCTCAAAAGAACTCCAATCTGACCAATCAAAAGCTTAAGAACGAGCTCAGACTCAACTAAAAAGTTTTATAAGCATGGACCCAGGATCCAAGCTGTTTCTTACAATACTTTGACAAATTTTTGCAAAGAAATGAGATAATATTTTAAGAATTGAAGCAGATGTTAGTTGTTGCAGATAAAACAAGTTGAAACCTGCAGTCTGTGTTTTCATGGAAGAACAGCCGCATGAACAACTTCTGTAGATACATTGTATACATATCAGATAATCAGGGGAGTAATACAGAGCTGCCTTGTTCCTCTTGTTTGTTGTTGTAATGTAGTCATTTGTCTCACTCAGTATATTTTCCATTTTTAGCCACAGTTCAGATCTACTGCCATCGAAGAACTGATAAAATAGACCAGGTAAATGTTGAATTGGAAGCCATGTTGAAGACCCAGTTTGATTCACTCAACTATGATTTGATGTGCATTACCTGTGACAAGAAGGATCAACTGCAAGCCAATGTTCCAGTCATTGTCCTTTGCATCAATGCTTCTCGACTGGGTACTGACGTTCAGGTTTCAATAGAAGGCCTAAATGGTAAATGTCGTCTCTTTAACCCATTCCGTCATAGGCTATGTTTATATCCAACCTCTTTGAATAAATTTTAAAACTGAAAAGGACCATTTACTAGAGGAAAGGAAAATTGTAATATTACATTGTTTGAAACCATTGTGATAAATAGAGCATTTGTTCCCATAGAGCAAATGCTCTATTTATCACAATGGTTTCAAAAATGACTTTTACAGAGGCATCAAAAGGTGTCAATATGAGGGAATGGATTAAGTGGTTTGTCTCATACACACTAAATTCAAATTGTATCCCATTTTAATTTTTATCTAGACATTACAGAAAAAAGTTAAGGTACAGTAGAACTTGCTCTGACCCTTTACTGCATGAATATTCATGTCAGAAATAATGGCATCATGAATATTAATTAGTCTTATAATAGTTTTTAAAGTACATGAACATAGGAATGTTTGGCCATGGCAGAAACTTTTAGAATCATACCTATTTATCATAAGCAAACAGAGCGGACCCAAATCAGATGATACTAAGAGGAGCCATCCGATCTGTGTCTACTTTTTTATAAAGGCTGAACCCTTCGCTTGCTATTCACGTCAATATACCTACCTGTAAATAGTAAAGACCCAGATGAGACAGCTCCATCAGGGTCTGCACTATTTACAAGTTGATTGTGCAACCAGTGCACTCCAGAGCAGTGATTGCACAGCGAAATACTTGTACACAGTGAAGATACATGTAATTATACAACAGGACATGGGTAAAGAAGGAGAAATGTATTTTAAAATTCAACAAGAGAAGGGTTAGGACAGGTCTTACTATAAGGCAGAATCATTTTTACTGTTGTTGTCGTTTTCTAAACTTTTATTTCCACCTTTGCAAATAGAGTAGAACCAGGTCAAGCAGCTCCTATAGGAGCCATCTTTTCTGCTCTGGGTCTGCTCTGTTTGCTTATGAAGGTTTAATAGATCTGATCCTACAATTTTTACATTAGCTGATTTTTATACGCCCACCTAATAAAGGTGGTCGTATATTGTCGTGGCCCTGTCCGTCCGTCCGTCCGTCCGTCCGTTCGTTCGTTCGTTCGTTCGTTCATTCGTTCGTTCGTTCATTCGTTCGTTCGTTCGTCCGTCAACATTTTGTTTGTCCGCAGTTTTCTGGGAAAACTATTTGACAGATATTAATGTAACTTCACACAAATGTTAAATGCATCAAGATCTGAAGCTGAGTTGATTCTGAGGTTCATTTGATTTTTTATTTCAGAGTTATGGCCCTTGTCCTTAAAAATATGCAAATAGTTTGTCCGCTGTTTTCTGGGAAAACTGTTTGAGAGATATTAATGAAACTTCACATAAATGTTTAATGCATCAAGATCTGAAGCTGAGTCCATTCTGAGGTTCATTTGATTTGTCGTTTCGGAGTTATGGCCCTTTTACTTAAAAATAATGCAAATACATGCAAATAGTTTGTCCGCTGTTTTCTGGGAAAACTATTTGAGAGATATTAATGAAACTTCACACAAATGTTAAATGCATCAAGATCTGAAGCTGAGTTGATTCTGAGGTTCATTTGATTTTTCATTTCAGAGTTATGGCCCTTGTCCTTAAAAAATATGCAAATAGTTTGTCCGCTGTTTTCTGGGATAACTATTTGACAGATATTAATAAAACTTCACACAAATGTTTAATGCATCAAGATCTGAAGCTGAGTCGATTCTGAGGTTCATTTGATTTATCGTTTCGGAGTTATGGCCCTTTTACTTAAAAAATATACAAATACATGCAAATAGTTTGTCCGCTGTTTTCTGGGAAAACTATTTGAGAGATATTAATGAAACTTCACACAAATGTTAAATGCATCAAGATCTGAAGCTGAGTTGATTCTGAGGTTCATTTGATTTTTCATTTCAATGTTATGGCCCTTGTCCTTAAAAAATATGCAAATAGTTTGTCCGCTGTTTTCTGGGAAAACTATTTGAGAGATATTAATGAAACTTCACACAAATGTTAAATGCATCAAGATCTGAAGCTGAGTTGATTCTGAGGTTCATTTGATTTGTAGTTTTGGAGTTATGGCCCTTTTACTTAAAAAATAATGCAAATACATGCAAATAGTTTGTCCGCTGTTTTCTGGGAAAACTATTTGACAGATATTAATAAAACTTCACACAAAAGTTTTAAGCAACAAAATTTGAAGCTGAGTTTATTTTGAGGTTCATTCAGTTTGTCTTTACAGAGTTATGGCCGTTGCACTTTACAAAAATCTGCAAAAATGAGGATTAGCTGTAACTTTTTTATTTAATAAGATATTCACTTCATTTTTTTAAAAAATAGTATCACCTTAATATGGAAATCAAGATCTGAAGCACAGATTAGAAAATGTCAACACTTATAAGGCATGTTGAATCAGAGAAAGTTTGCAAGTGGGCGTATTATGTACCGTATGCGGTACTCTTGTTTATACTGGCACATGCAAACATGTTGTTCTGGTATTGCCAGAACAACATGTTTGCATGTGCCAGTATAAAAAATCAGCTAATGATATTCATGGTGTAATTATTGCCCAGCTGAAAATTGAATAGGGAAGGGGTTTACCTTCAATAGTGAAAGTGTAGTCTTCTCATATGGTCATAGAAGTACAGTAAAACCCCGCTAATGCGACCACCAAAAACGGGCATAAGTCTGGGTGGCAGAGGCAGGTGGTAGCTTAATGCAGGACGAAAGTTATGCAGAAAGCTCCTATAGGAGCTTTCTGCATAACATTCGTCCTGCATTAAGCAACCACCTGCTTTAGACGACATCAGTGGCTGTTTATTAAGTGGTCGCATTAGTGGGGTTTCACTGTACTTGTTCACTATCACAAGCGGCATAATCTAAGATGGGTCATAACTCACTGATGGTTATTGCCAAGTGTCATGCCTCTTTGCAGAATGATGAAGAGGAGTTAGCAATCATTGTTAACCCTTTCCTTCATGAATATTCATGTAACAAAATAATGATGCCATGAATGTTAATTACAATAACAGCATATGGACACAGAATTGTTTCGGTCATGACAGAAATTGTACACTCCTATCTATATTTCTATAGGAGCCGTCTGATCTGCGTCTGCTCTGTTTGCAAAGTTGTAGAAAGGCATATTCATGGAGTAAAGGTTTAAATGGAAGAATTTAATATGGAAGGAATAAATTGAGGATATCAAGCAGCTATCAATTCAGCTATCAACTCTGAACTAGGTCTACACTCTGCTTGTCAATACCAAATAACTAATTTCTTGCATTAAAAAGGTTGGGTTGCCCGGTCATGAGAAACTTGAATAATAATTATATATTGGATGATTTTGAGTACCTTTGAACAAAGAATTTTATTCGCTCATCCATCTTTCAAAGAAAAAAAGATGAGCTATTGTCGTAACTCTGGCGTCCGTGTTGTTGTCATTGTCATTAGAAACTTTAACATTGACTATTACTTCTTTACTATTCATGTAAATTTCATGAAACTTCACACACTTTTTCACCGTCACAAGGGCTACAGCCAAACAGATGAGTGTTGGCGCCCGCATGTGGTGCTCCTGTTATTCTCCCGAATCAAACTTTGTGGGAAACATATAATCGCCACCTCATCCATTCGTGTATTGCACTCATGTCCATTGATTTCTCAGTAGTGTATAATGTATACATTATGTTTGCTATGAGCATTTTATGATGCTGAATGCAATAAATTATTGATTGATAATAAGAATTCAACAAACTTCAGGCTCAAATGTTAATGACTATACACATGGTATTCATCGCCATGTAACTGTTCCTAATGTCATTTCAAGACTTTTATTTTTAGTTCAGCTCACCTGAGCAAAGCTCAGGGTGAGCTTTTGGGAGACTTGAATGTCCATCGTGCGTTGTCAACAGTTTGCTTGTGCACACTCTAGAGGTCACATTTTTAGCCCAATCTTCATAAAGCTTTGTCAGAATGATTGTCCAGATAAAATTTTGGACATGTTCGAAAGTGGGTCATGTGGGGTCAAAAACTAGGCCACAAGGTCAAATAGAATAACCTTGTGAACACTCTAGAGGGTGCATTTTCAGACTACTTTTCATAAAACTTTGTCAGAATGATTGTCCTGATAAATTCTCGGACGAGTTCGAAAGTTGGTAATGTGGGGTCAAAAACTAGATCACCAGGTCAAATAGTAAAATAAGCTTGTGAACACTCTAGAAGTCACATTTTCAGCCTATTCTTCATGAAACTTTGCCAGAATGATTGTCTTGATAAAATCTGAGACGAGTTTGAAAGTGGGTCATTAGGGGTCAAAAATTAGGTCACCAGGTTGAATAGTAGAATGACCTTGTGAACACTCTTGAGGTCACATTTTCAGCCCAATCTTCATGAAACTTTATCAGAATGATTGTCCTGATAAAATCTCTGATGAGTTTGAAAGTGGGTCATGTTGGGTGAAAAACTAGGTCAAACAGTAGAAAAATCTTGTGAACAATCCTGTGGTCTCATTGATTGTCCAATCTTCATGAAACTTAGAATGATTATCCTGATAGAATATTAGGTGAGGATGAATGTGGGTCATATGGGGTCAAAAACTAGGTCTTTAGGTCAAATAGTAAAAACCAAAACCTTGCAAACACTCTAGGTCACATTTTTTGTTCAATCTTCAGGGAACTTAGTCATAATGATTGTCTTGATAACATCTCGGATGACTTTGAAAGTGGGTCACATTGAGTCAAAAACTAGGTCACTAGGTCAAATGGTTGGAAAACCTTGTGAACAAGCTGAAGGTCACATTTTAGGCCGGTCTTCATGAAACTTAGTCAGAATGATTGTCCAGATAAAATCTTGGAAGAGTTTGAAAGTGGGTTAAGCGGGGCCAAAAAGTAGGTCACCAGGTCATATATTAAAAAAAACTTTTGTACAACTCCAGCAGCTACATTTTAAACCAAATCTTCCTCAAGCTTGCTCAGAATGTTTGTCTTTGTGACTTCAAGGTTGAGTTTGATCATGATCGGGCAGGATCAAAAAGTAGGTCATTAGGTCAATTCTTAGAAAAATCACTCACGAGTCCCATTATTAGCCCAATCTTCATTGGTCAGAATGATTGTCTTGATAAAATCAATATTCTAAATATTTGAACTTGTTCTACAGAACCACTGCTCATGATCCACTTTCAACATTGTTCCCTTAGGTCAATATTGGCCCATCCTGGGACTACCAAACTATAATCTTAGATCTATGGTAATTAGGTGAGCAATTAAGGGCCATCTTTGCCCTCTTGTTACATTTCAGTTACAAAGAAGATCGCCGTGGTAATATTGCATCATAAGGATACCCATGCCCTGCCAAAGCAGCCAAGTAGTAGAATACTTACGGGAACTGAGTATAAAGCCCTTGGAGGACTTTTTGACATGGCTTTCCTAGCCAACAAGGGAGTGTACCCATGTGATATGAACCAGAATACTCTCTCGGAGTTGGTAACCTTCATTCAGACATAGGGTGTGATACGATAACTAATTATTTCTGCTTCAAATTGACCCAATGCTGTTGGAAAAGAGAACGCTAAATCACTTGTCAACAGATAAGATACATATGGTGTTAGTATGAAACATCTGATTAGAGTCTTCACAGTTTGTAACTGTGCAGTGTTTTGTATGTTACAGGTAAATATAGTGCATTTATGACTTATGACTTAATTTATGACTGATTAAATAAAATGTTCAGAAACTGCAGCTGATCTGGGTCTACACTGGAAACTACTACATATGCTGCCTGTTTACTGCTTTTTCCTGTTGAATATTCATGTAAAAATATTGATATCATGAATATTTATTAGCTGAAATTTTATCATGGCATATGTACATCATGTTTTGGGAGAAACTGTAGAATCAGATCTATATAATTCCGTAAGCAAACGAAGCAGACCCTGATCAGATGACTCCAAGAACAGTTACTACAGGGGCTATCTGACCTGTGTCAACTCCATTTGCAAAGGGTTGAATTGATATGAAGTGAAAGGGTTCAGTATCTTTAAGAAATAATGACTTCATGAATACTAATTAGAATAACGTGTTATAATAGCACATTGACACGTGAATGTTTTGGCCATGGCCGAAACTGTAGAATCATAGCTATATTATATCATAAGCAAGGAGAGTAGACACTGATCAGGCGGCTCCTATACTAACACCATAAATCTGGGTCTACTCTGTTTGCAAAGGTGTAGAATGGTGTAGAATGGCGTATTTATGGTTAACCCTTTCATCCATATAGAAAACTTACTTTTGGTACCTTTGAAAACAGAGTAAACACAGATCATGCAGCTCCTGTCCTGTAGCAGCTGTCTGATCAGGATCTGCTCAATTTGCTTATGGCTAATATAGGTCTGATTCTAAAGTTTCTGCCATGATCAACAGTTTTCTTTTTCATGACGCCATTGAATTAATTATTTCTCACAAGAATATTCATGAGGAAATGGGTTCATAAAATGATTAAACAATTGTTTTTGCAGTGATATTACTCCTAAAGATGATACACATTGATTTACAGAAAACCTGGCCAACACAACATTCAAATACTTATCATTATTACTCTTTAAGACAGATGACATCTTAATGCAGTGTGAAAGTCGAGCAGAAAGCTCCTTTTGGAGCTTTCTGCTTGAATTCCACCCTGTGTTAAGCAGCCACTGGCTAAAACGATCAATTTTTCTTTACTAAATGTTTCGATCAGCGAAATTGTACTGTATCTATTTTGAATTGACGTAAATGTTCGATGTTCCTATTTGCTTTTATGAAATGCATGAAACTGTTGTAAGAATTCGGGCCACAGAACTGTTATGCCCCTAACAAGAAAAGTATTTTTCAGGTCCAGTTTCAGAAATAGTTTGTTAAAAGAAATATATGGACATTGCTGTTAAAGTGAGGGTGTTTGCTATATATTTATTTCACTTTATTCTATACAGCATGTTGACTCTGGTGACCCTAGGTGAAGGGTCTGGGCTATCATGGCTGTCATGTTGATTTAAAGGAAAAAAGAGAAAAAATCTTCTTGTAGACTTAACCCATTCGGCGCCAAATTTCTAATTGTCGTCTGCAAACTAATTTTGTTAAATCATTTGGTAAAATAAGGAAATGAGATGATTAAATTCAAATTTCAAAGGAATACAGGTATAGAAATAGAATTTGAGACACACAGTGAAGTCCCTGATAAGACGCCACTGATCTGGGACTGGACTATTTGTCGTGTTGCATTTTTGCAACATTTGTGGTGAAAGGGTTAAATGCAACATTTTTATATATAGAAAAAATTGCTTCTTAAAGCTTCTGTGTATAGGCATGTGTGTAACTTTAATAAACCATGCAGTAGACCCTTTTCGGAGAGACTCTTAATCCTTTATCCGATTCCCTCATGTTGACGCCTTTTAATGCATCTGTAAAATTCGCTTTGTGAAACCATTGTGATAAATAGAGCATTAATTTTGCTCCATAGGAGCAAATGCTCTATTTCTCACATTGGTTTCAAAACAACAATTATTTTCTTTTTTTTCTAGTAAATGGTCCTTTCCAGTAGATTTATTCAAAGAGTGTGGGTCTAAAATTAGCTTTTTATATGAGGGAATGGGTTATCGGGTAAATAGTTATGTAAGCTTTTTATTGGATGAATATATTTGAAAGATTCAGCCATTATGAATATCAGTTACATTATTGCAATAGAATTATTATATAAAATTAGGTAATTGGTTGCCATGCCAAAGAGTAAAAAATCAGATCTAATAGTATTCCATAAATAAACTCCGAGCTGATCCTGATTGCAAACTTTGCATAAAAGTACACCTGTCAAGTAAAAATTGAAATAAATAAACATGGGTCTTTTTGAAAAGCAGGTGACTGTTTTTCTCTATATATGATATATTGATAGATGCACAGAGTTGACCCGGATGACATTTCATGGATTAATATTCTGCAGGATCTGTCTAATGTCAGCTTTTGGAATTATATAGATCTGATTCTATAGTTTCTGCCACAATCGAAAAAATCCAAGCATATTTACCTTTATAAAAAAAATGAGCATATAAATATTCATGATGTAATGATTTCTTACATGAATATTCATGAGGTAAAAGAGTTAATTCAGAAAACTGCTTCATTCAGTATTTGTATCCTGCATTAAGCTACCACTTGTCTTAAGAGATCGACTGATTTGTTTTGAGTGGGTAAGAGGTTTTACGGTAGCAATTAGAATATTGTCTTGCTAATGTATTTATGATCGTTGTAAATTTATTTTATTTGTTGATAATATAATGTTTATAAAGTCCTGAGTTTTGGTTTTTAGCTTGTCTGTTTCGAAGAAATCACGAGCTATTGTCGTAACTCCGGTGTCCGAGTCGTCGTCGTCGTCATCCGAAATCTTAACATTCACCATAACTTCTTCAATTATTCATTTACAACCTTCATTTTTGGTATGCATGTTCATCTTGACAATGACGACAGACGAGCGTTGGCACCCACTTGCAGTGCTCTTGTATTGAATAATTGTATACTGAATTGATTGTGGAATACAGTAAAACTTCTCTAAACCGGATGTTAAATTAAGTATAAATATCGGTCTTGGACACAGGGGGGAGCTTAATGCAGGGTAACTTTCTACCTGCATTAAGCATGCAGCCACATACAATGTACCTAAAAGTATCAAAATTCTTCTCTACTAGAATTCTGGTTTAGAGGGATTCTAAGTGCCGTAATTCGCTTAAATATTTGGATATTTAGCCCTAGATGGCAATATTATGGATGTTAAATTATTTTAACCCTTTACCTCATGAATATTCATGTAATGAATGATGACATGACTATTAAGTAGCTGAATGTTTATGATTGAGAGCATTGTTGATTATTGAAGAATTTTTTAAGCAAACAGACCTTCATCAGATTGTTTCCTACAGAAGCCCTTTGATCTTCGTCTCTCTCTGGTCTACTCTGTTTTCAAAGGCATTAATTAACCCTTTCCTTAATATAATCGCCTTTTCACGTATCTGCAAAAAGAGTAGACTCAGATCAGACGGGTCCTATAGGAGCTGTCTGATCAGGAGTTGCTCCGTTTGCTACTGGAATTTGGTAGATCTGTTTCTTTAGTTTCTTAAATGGCTTCAATGTTCCACCTTCCATATTTCATGATAACTTTTTTGTTCATGAATATTCAATACATATTGAAATTTGGAATAGAGGTAGAACAGGGAAAGAGTTAAATACATATTTAAGGAGTAAAGGGTTAACCAACAAATCATAAATTGTGAATCACTAATCTTGCCATCATATTATACTATTGTTATGTTAGCTATGTTGCAGTATTTAACTATGTGTTGTTTAATGCTAGAGTATGGAACTCACGGGAGCAATTTTATTTGATTTGGAGGTCGTGCTCAGTGAAGTTTTATAGGCAATGTGTCAATACACAGATGTTGAGACAAAAAATCTAGAAGGACAACAATAGCAGAAGCATGATATTGTATAAAGCCACTGCCACCATATTACAGCCATGTTGTTTTGTTTATTACAGAGGCTTGAACACTCACTCACAGGTCATTTTGGCAAATTGTATGGAAGCCAGCTAGCACAATATGATTTATATAGGCAGTACTATATGTGAATTTTCAATATTTGGATACATTCTTGTTTCAGATGACTGTTTAACCCTTTCCCTCATATAAACGCCTTTTCACAAATTTGCAAACAGAGTAGACTCAGATCAGATGGCTCTTATAGGAGCCATCTGATCAGGGTCTGCTCTGTTTGCTAATGTAATTTGATATATCGATTTCTTTAGTTTCTAAAATGGTTGTAATGTTCCACCTTCAATATTTCATTATAACTATTTTGACCATGGATACTCAGTAGGTATTGAAATTTGGAATAAACATAGAGCAGGGAATGGGTAAAGATGTACATGTATTGCATAAGCTTTACACATGTAGGGTCACCCTTTACATGATGAATATTCGTGTTTGAAATAGGGATTTTATGGATAGTCCAAGTAGATGGCTGAGGTTTATTAATGTAATGGGCATATGGGCCATGGAAGAAACGCTAGAACTATATTTGTATTGCTTCACAAGCAAACAGAGCAGACCTTGATCAGACAGCTCCTATGCATCTACTGTGTTTGCAAACGCTTAACATTTTACTCCATAAATGCACCTTTCTACGCCTTTGCAAACAGAAAAGACCCAGATCAACGGCTCCTATGGGAACTGTCTGACCAAGGTTTGCTCTGTTTGCTTATGATTTAATATAGGAACTGTCTGATATACGCCTGCTCTGTTGCAAAAGCTTAACAATATACTCCATAAATACGCTTTTCTACGCCTTTGCAAACAGTAGATCCTGATCAGAGGGCTCCTATGGGAGCTGTCTGATCAGAGTCTGCTCTGTTTGCTTATGATTTAATATAGGAACTGTCTGATATACGTCTGCTCTGTTGCAAAAGCTTAACAATATACTCCATAAATACGCTTTTCTACGCCTTTGCAAACAGTAGATCCTGATCAGAGGGCTCCTATGGGAGCTGTCTGATCAGAGTCTGCTCTGTTTGCTTATGGTGTAATATAGATAGGAGTCTACAGTTAACTGATATTTATGACATCATTATTTCTCACATGAATATTCATGGGGGAAAGGGTTAAAGCAAGCACAGCGCCTTTAGCATTAGCACATGTTCAGTATTTATATCTAAATAATGGGCAAAAGTATACATGTAATAGAATCGGACTCAATGCTGTCTTTAAATACTGAGAGTTGAGATTACAATAGATGTGAGCTTTTGTTTATAATTTGAGAGTTTTTACATCACCATTCAGTTCGTTGTGTTACTGGATAATGTGGATGTTATCAAAGTGTCTTCACATAACATTTTTCCTCATGCATATTTATGTCAGGAATAATGATGTCATGAATATTCGATCTAATTAGTAGATAATATTTATAAAGACACATGAACATAGGGTTTTTTGGCCATGGCAGAAACTGTAGAAGGCATCCCTATCATATTGAGGGTTAACCCTTTCCCTCAAATAAATGCCTTTTTGATGCCTTTGCAAACAGAGTCGAGCCAGATTAGACAGACAGCTCCTGTAGGAGCTGTCTAATCTGGATCTGCTCTGTTTGCTTATGACATGATATAGATCTGATTCTACAGAGATTGTCAAAGTGAAAAATTCATTCGAAAAATTTACATTATAAAAATTCAGTAAATAAATATTCATGATGTTATTATTTCTTACATGAATATTAAACAGGTACAGACTTATGTGGATATAAACAGTAAATGCCACGCGGCTTCATACACAACTGAGAGAAGCCATGCTTAACCCTTCACCTGATAGAAACACGTTTTGATGCATTTGCAAACAGAGTAGAACCGGATCAGACGGCTCTTGTTGCTTTATTTGCTTATTGAATAATATAAATCTGATTCTACAGTTTTTGCTGTTGTTGAGAAACTCTTATATGCCGTTGTAAATTATACATGATGTCATTTTTGACTTGAATCTTAACCCTTTCACTGCCGCAGTCACATAAATGCACCACGACAATAGTGCAGTCCCACATCAGACGCCACCTTGTCAAGGCGTTGTCTGATCAGGGACTTCACTATTTGTCTCAATCTCTATTTCTATATCTGTGCTTTATTCCTTTGAAATTTGCATTTATTTATCTCATATCCTTATTTTACTGAATGATTTAACAAATTTGGATTGCAGACGACAATTAGAAATTTGGCGCCGAAAGGGTTAATCAAGTAAAGGGTTAACACAGCTAATATTCTTAGAAGATGACGCTGTAAATAGAGTAAATTGTTAATGTAATATGTCCATTCTGACTTAGAATTATGGTGTTTACCCTGTCCTTCATATAAATATCTTTACACACATTTGCAAACAGAGAAGGCCCAGATCAGATGGCTCCTATAGGAACTGTCTGATCAGGGTCTGCTCTATTTGCTAATGGAATTTGAAAGATATATTTCTTGACTCTCTAAAATGGCTGCAATTTTCCACCTTTAATAGTTCAGTATAACTATTTTGACCTTGAATATTCAGTAGGTATTAAAATTTGAAATAAACACAGAAGAGGGAAAGGGTTAAATATAAAAGAATATTTGTTAGAAAATACAAATAACTAGGAATAAAATATTGCTGCTTATTGTCTTACTGTTTGCATTTTTTTTGTTGAACCCTTTCCACATTAAACATTTATGCCTGAGTTGATATCATGAATATTCATTAACTTAATCTTTATAAGGTAAAACATTAAAAGGGAATTGTTGGGTCAGACAAAAACTTTTGGATCAGATCTATATTATTTCATACAGTGCTCCCTCCCTACAACGGCCCTCTAAATAACGATTCCCTCATTACAACAAGTTCAACGCATGTCACTGTGTCCGAAACAACAAGGCTCCAGAAACAACTTTTTTCCATCGTATTTTCTTTATGCCTCTATCAAACCCTATGTTGTGACCACTCTTTAGAATCGTCACTTTGTGACGATTCTAAAGAGTGGTCACAACATAGGGTTTGATTGAGGCATAACGGTTTTAGGTCTCGAAATACACCTGATCTGCGGATCTGCAAACAAGCTAATTATGTTTGATTTTCCCTCCCTATAAAAACTCCCTCTGAACAACACATACAATCTTCGTATCCCAAAGGGTGTCGTTGTAGAGATGGAGCACTGTATATACAAAAAAAGAAGACCGTCATCAGCCAGCTCCTATTGGAGCAGTCTGATCTATTTATACTCTGCAAAGGCGAGTAAAGACTTTACTATGGGGATTAACTAAAGTTGGTAATGTGAAAAACAAATGTAGTCTTGTTTTTTCTTCATTTTACTCATATCAATAAGAACTGGATATTTTTAGCATATACATTATTTTTCTTAACTATGATTAAATTATGGGCAAGGCAATAACTTATAAATAAACCCCAAACCAAATGGTACAAACATACAACAAACATAAAGTTGCTGCACAATACATAAATGAAACAATATAATTTCTATGAATTAACCTATTCCCTCATATTGACATCTTCTGACGTATCTGCAAAATTCACCTTTTGAAACCATTGTGATAAATACAGCATTTGCTCCATTGGATCAAACTCTGTTTGCAAAGGTGTAGAATTGGGTATTAATTAGCCCAGTCCTCCATAAACACGCCTTTCTATGTCTCTGTAATAGTTACGTCTTGAAACCATTGTAATAAATAGAGCATTTGCTCCATAGAAGCAAATGCTCTATTTATCACAATGGTTTCAAACTTCAAAATTGTAAAATTTTACTTTTCTCTAGTAAATGCTCCTTTTTGGTAGATTCATTAAAAAAGGTTGGGTCTAAAAATAGCATATGGAGGAATAAGTTAATGGAATAAAGGGTTAACCTTTGTTTGCAGCTGCATGTTTTCCTTCAGTTTAAAAAAACACAAGTTTTTGCTTCTAATATTCCTCAGCAATATTGATCAGTTTTGAAAAGTACAGTAAAACCCCTCTAATGTGACCACTTAATGAACAAAAATGGCTGTCTTCATATGTAGATGTTTGCTTAATGCAGGGCGAAAATTTTGCAGAAAGCTCCTAGCTTTCTGCATGACTTTCGTCCTGCATTAAGCTACCATCTGCCTTTGCCATTGTGAATTATGCCCCTTTCTGGTAGTCGCATTAGAGGGGGTGTAAACCACAATGAGATCAGAGGTCCAGATAAGATGCATATATTTATACATTTTCAAGAATTACTCCTTTATTTCTCCACCAAACAGTATACTGTAACCACTCTTTAGAATCGTCTCTTTTACACGATTCTAAAGAGTGGTCATAGTATAAGGGTTGGTGGAGAAATGACGAGTTTAGTATTTGAGTACGCACATTTATCAGTTGCTCTGTACATTGAGTTGCTTGTCATCTCATCAGGATCATGACTGTTTGGAAAGGTTATCATGAAATTCATGCTTAGATTCTCAATACATGTCTTTGAAATAATGTCTTAACCTTTTACTCCATAAATATGCATTTCTATGTGCCTTTGCAAACAGTAGACCAATATGAGATGGCCCCTTGTGGGAGTTCTCTGATCAGGTTCTGCTCTGTTTGCTTATGATATATGTAGACATGATTCTTTTCTTTACTCTCCCATTTTCGGTAGATTTATTCAGAGGTTGTATCTAAAATTAACCTATGAGGTAATGGGTTAGTGTGTTTCCTGCATTCCATAGATAAGCTTAACCCTTTCAACACTGGCTTTTCAAATGGACTATTCCAAAATTCAAACATTTCAAGCTTACCATGAATATTCAGGGATTTTAAAAAGGAAAGGTGTAACATGGCAACCAGTGCAGATCTTGAAGAGAGGGCTTCTAGAGGACCCTCTCATCTGGGTCTACATTGTTTGCAAATGAAAATACTAACTCGTTTCCCATACTGACAGGATTAACAGTATAACCATTGATTCTGAAACAAGCTTTTGTATGGTAATCAACTAAGAGTATCACAGTAAGATCGTATTATGAATGCATACCGATCTCAAGACAAATACGTTAGGATTAGACTACAAATAACTTGGAAACTTGGTAATTAATACAAATGTACATGGATAAACCTTTAACCCTTTCCTCCATAAATACGCCTTTCTACGCCTCTGTAAAAGTCACATTATGAAATCATTGTGATAAATAGAGCATTTGCTCCTATAGGAGCAAATGCTCTATTTATGACAATGGTTTCAAAATACGAAATTCTAATTTTTTTTCCATTTCTCTAGTTAATGCTCCTTTTTGGTAGATTTGTTCAAATTGGATGGATCTAAAATTAGCCTATGGAGGAAAGGGTTAAACTCATTCGCTATCTACTCATTGCTATCTACTTACACTCATCCCATCACAATGATGCATTTTGACACTTATGTCTGAATGGTTTCACAACTAAACAATTCTGAAAATTTCCTTTTCTCAAGAAAATGCTCCTACTCAGTAGATTTATTAAAAGAGGTTGGGTCTAAAATAGCCTTTGAGGCAAGGGGTTAAAGAATCAAATTTAGATTTCATTTGAGCGGTAGATGTAGAGAGGTTATGCTGTTCTTATTAGTATTTGATGTGTTGTCTGAATACACAGCTTTCAGATGTTTCAGCCTACAGCATCATGCAATAAAAGGAAGTTTGGCGGCAAAACTGTCTTGCAAATAAAGTAAATCAAGTCTGATGGTACCAATCTACTTCACCCTTCTATATACATAATGGTACATAATACAGATTTATTCAAAGAGGTTGGGTCTAAAATAGCCTATGAGGTAATGGGTTTAATAACCAAACCTAAGCTTTCATTTGAGAATACACACCTTTCAGATGTTTCAGTCTATAGCATCTTGCAATAAAAAAAGGTTTGATTGCAAAATTATCTTGCAATGAAGGAATTAAAGTGTGTCAGCAAAACTATACCGTTCGATATACAGTAAAAATCTCTCTATAACGGTCACTAAATTACATTAAGTATTTTGTATTAAAGGCATGTGGCTGCTTAAAGCAAGGTGAAAGTAAAACAGAACGCTCCTATGGGAGCGTTCTGTTTTACTTTCACATTGCTTTAAGCAGCCACTTGCCCTAAATACCGACTAATTAACACAATTTAGTGGCCGTTATAGAGAGGTTTCACTGTACATGGTACATGTACACATATAGAAAATAAGAAAAACAAAGAGCACCACATACAGATGCTGATGCCCACCTAGTTTTAACACAACTGTCAATGGTCATAACCCTGTACCCCTTTATCATTTTCCGTGATAGAACTGCATTTTCATGCACTAGTAGACCCAGATCGCTCAGCTCCTGTAGGAGCCATCTATATCCATGCTTATAAAACTTTTTAGTCGAGTCTGAGTTCGTTCTCAAGTTTTTGATTGGTCAGATTTGAGCCTTTGGCTCAAATCTGACCAATCAAAAGCTTGAAAACAAACTCAGACTCAACTTAAATAGCTTTATAAGCATGGACCCAGATCATGGTCTACTTTGCTCAGAAATATTACAGATAAGATTCTACAGTTTCTGCATTTACCAAAGATGCCATTACAAAAACAGCTAATAAATAGCCATACTATCATTACATAAGTAATATCTTACATGAATATTCAAGAGGTCACGGTTTAAATGAAGAACATGCATTTGAGCATTCGTAGTCTTGAAGTCTAAAGGCACTGAAGTTGCAATCCACATTTTGAAATTTCATTGACCATACAAGTTGACTTATTAGTTGAACGGACATTAATGATTCTTTTCCTGTACTAAATTTGATATATATAAATATAGATACACATGAAAAGACAAAACAAACTACAACATTGAACACTATAGCACAATATACGTGTATAGTTTAACCCATTTGTTCCCACGATACCATATATGGGACATAGGCAAACAGTGTAGACTCTGATCAGACGCCGCATAATGCGGCGTCTGATCAGAGTCTAAACTGTTTGCTGATAGGAATTTCAATATTAAACAAAACGGAATTGAAAATTTAGACCTCGCACCCCTTAGATAAAAATGGACTTATCAAATATATACTAATATAAGACTCCACTGGGCGCCAATGGGTTAAAACGGTTACCTAACTTACAATACCTTATAACTCTAAGAATTCGGACAAACCTGGGCAAATAATGCCGACACAGATCTCGAAGGAGCAGTTTGACCAGGGACTATATAGTTTGCTAATATGTCCGTCTAATTTAACCATTTCTCTGTTCTAAGTTGATTCCAAATTTCACCTACTGAATATTCATGGACAAAAAAACAGTTGTAATGAAATATGGAAGACGGAACATTGTAGCCATTTTAGAAAGTAAATAAACATATATATCAAATTTCAGTTAACAAACAGAACAGATGGAAGATGGAACATTGTAGCCATTTTAGAAAGTAAATAAACATATATTATATCAAATTTCAGTTAACAAACAGAACAGACCTTGATCAGACGGCTCCTATAGGAGCCATCTGATCAGGGTCTACAATGTTTGCAAAAATGTGGGAACACGTTAATGTGAGGGCAAAGGGTGCTAGATTGACTTGTTCAGATTCACAGGAGAGATATAGGTGTCCGAATACCTAGGTATATAGTTAAGGTACAACAGAATACATAGTCCCCCTAAAAACATTTGCATAGTTTAACAATGAAGATGAAATGGAACCTCTTTTCTGTTCTGTTCTTTGTCCTATAGGAGCGGTCTGATCTTGTACAACACTGTTTGCAAAGGCATAGAAAGGCGTATATATGGAATAAAGGGTTAATCCGTTACCTATCGGTTACACTGTTAAAGCCAACAGTGTACACTCAGTGGGAGATTTCCTATCGGTGTCAGCTCTGTGTGCTTATGTTTGCTTTTGAAATGATATAGATATGTCTCTACAATTTCTGCCATGGTAAAAATGTCACTTGTTTATAATTTAGCTATTCATACAGTCATTATTTCTTACATGAATATTCATAGAGTGAAGTATTAAATATAACGACTGTGTAGTATTACCAAGTATGGTATGGCTTAATACAATGGTTATATTTTTATATCACGTAATTTTGCTCGTCTCTCGGTTGATATTTTTGTATATCATATGCAATATAAGATGTGACGTCACACGATTTCGTATAATGTAGACTTGTACACAACCTATCTTTTCTGCGTCTGTATGTACAGTAGGAAAATTTCGATAACTATTCCGCGTTAGCATGAACTCATCTGTCTTACTAAAATAGAATCTAGCCAGCAATGCAAAGATGAATCCAATTCCCGACTATTTTTCTGCCCCTTCGTCTAAATATCGAAGTTGAGCAAATCAGAAAAGACTCGCTTAATGACCTTTTTTCTGGACTCATTTAAAAAGAGTTTATCTCAAATGTCAACTCGTGACAAGTTCTATAATTATATCTGTGGCGTTTTGAGGACATATCGTATACCGTAAGTATGACTATGTATGTATACATACATGTCAACATTCCAATTCTACAAGACTTTATGTCATGACTCTGTGATATTTTTATCGAGTTATACAAAAAGTGACAGATGCACAAAGGTGAAATCTATAAATACCCCCTTGACCCTTTCAAATCACAAGCATTTAAAATAAAGCTGGCAGAAATACGACTGGAAAAGACACTATGTAACGACCAACAGTTAAACAATAGTATACGCCAATATCTAACTAGCATTCATTAATCGTCGTCAATAGTTCCGGTTACTTTCGGTTTTCCTTCTTTTCCAAGCATGACTGAACCATCCAAGTGTGACAGCTAAACGATACACTGTTAACCCATTACATCATAGGCTATTTTTAGATCCAACCGCTTTGAATAAATCTACCAAAAAGGAGCATATATTAGAGAAAAGGATTTTATTTAGAATTGTGTAGTTTGAAACCATTGTGATAAATAAATAATTTGCTCCTTTAGGACTTTTACAGAGTCGTCAACAGTCATCAATATGAGGGAATGGGTTAACCATGAGTGCAAAATTGGCATACAGTACAACTCCTCTAAATCGACCATGTTTAAACATAGATGTCTTTAAAGACAAATCACTGCTTAATGCAGAACGAAAGTAACACAGAAAGCTCCCGCAAGATTAAAAATTGTGTCTTTAAAGCCAAGTGATTGCTTCATGTACATGTAGGACGATAGTAAAGCAGAAAGCTCTCTGCATGACTTTCACCCGTCATTAACTACCTTATGCATTTAACCCTTTACCTGATAGAAGCGGCTTTTAGCGTGTTTGATTTATTCCTCCGCTGAAGAAAATAGTTCAAATTCATACAGTCATGAACATATTGCATAATAAATATTTTCTATATCCTAGTAGGTGGTAGCTTAAAGCAGGCTGAAAGTAAAGCAGAATGCGCCTTAAGGCGCATTCTGCTTTACTTTCAACCTGCTTTAAGTGGTCATATATCTTCAAAACTAGAAACAGGCTATTGGGTAAAGGGTTAAGGCACACACTGATACCTCTTTTTGTGGTCGGTTTAGAGGGGTTTTACTTATAATGAATTTATACGAAATAAAGATGAAGGCTATAGGTAGATATTGGCGGACCGTACAGGGTTTCTACAAACATTACATAAATATAAACCTACAGAAATGTAACAGTAAAACAATTGGAAAGATTGCATTCTGTAACAGTTTTCACAAATAGTAACAAAATAAATGACATACAGTAAAAACCCTCTATTGCGACCACCAAAATATGGGCATAATTCTGGGTAGCAGAGGCAGGTGGTATCTTAATGCAGGACGAAAGTTATGCAGAAAGCTCCTATAGGAGCTTTCTGCATAACTTTCGTCCTGCATTAAGCAACCACCTGCATATAAGGACAGATTTATTTATTCCTTAAGTGGTCGCATTAGAGGGATTTTACGGTATATTCCTGCCTAATCGTTTTTTTGGTGACATTTGTTTGGGGATATTTTGTAAACCAGTAAACTATGTGTTATTTTCCTGATTTGAGGAAACAAAATCAGATCAGACTACAGGTTTTCTCGGGACAAACACAAACAAGGAGCATGAGTTCCTTTTATATTGCACAAGTATATTTTATGGCAAGCAAATAACAGACTTTCTGATGTACACCGTCATATACATACGGACGGACAAAGTTTAGTAACACCTTTATACAATGGTCACTGACTGAATTTAGTAGAACCTGTCTTAAGCGGCCATAAAAAGAGGTCTGATTAATGGTCTGTAAGACAGGTGGTAGCTTAATATATGTGTAAAGTAATGCATTTGCCCTTATTAAGCAACAACCTGCTTCTACACTCCTATATTCAATTAATGAATGAATGTTTATGACAGGTTCTACAGCTTTCACGTCTGTCTTTAAAAGCAGGAATCTGATTAAAGAATTTCTGAGAGCTCCCGTGAAATCTGTACGCATAACACTTTAATCCTGCATTAAGCTACATGTACCACATGTCTTTAATACATGTACAGTTAAAACTCTTTAAAGCGACCACTCAATGCACAAACAACGTTCACTTAAACAACAGGTCGTAGCTTAATGAAGGACAAAAGTAATGCGCCAATAAGCTCAAAAAAGAGCTCTCGGCATACTTTTCGGCCTGCATTAACCCTTTCGGCGCCAAATTTCTAATTGTCGTCTGCAATCCAATTTTGTTAAATCATTCGGTAAAATAAGGAAATACAATAAATAAATGCACACTTCAAAGGAATAAAGCACATATATAGAACTAGAGTTTGAGACAAATAGTGATGTCCCTGATCAGACGCCGCATTGAAAAGGCGGCGTCTAATAAGGGACTGCACTATTTGTCGTGGTGCATTTATCCGACATCGGCGGTGAAAGGGTTAAACTATCATTTTGGTGATCGCCTTGGAGAGGTTTTACTGTACCTAGAATTCGACTTCTTTTGAGTGACCTTTGTACATACGCATTACAGTGTAGTAGGGGTACCCCTTGTATGAACGGCATGGCCATGAAACATGAGCTAGTTAACAATGCTAATATCCGCGGAGGCAGTAACGCGATTGGATAATATAGCGATATGCATGTATCATATAATTGATTAGCCACACCACGAGGAAATGTCTAAAGATTTTCAACAGAGATCAGATCAGCCGCCACTTCCCTGACCCATCTCATCTGGGTCATCACTTTTTGAGACCTTAAATAACAAAGCATTTACTAATAAGTTTCAAATAGTGTATACAGTAAAGCCCCGCTAATGCGACCACCTAAAAGAGGTACAATTCTGGATGCTAGATGCAGGTGGTAGCTTAGTGCAGGACAAAATTACTTTTGTCCTGCATTAAGCAACCACCTGCTTATAAAGGCAGCAATGCTTATTCCTTAAATGGTCGCATTAGAGGGGTTCTATTGTACTCTGGTTAGGCGAGCTGTCTCCGTTTTATGAATGGTCGTACAACAGAAATTTTCCAATATTCTAACATACGACGATCGCAACATCCGGTTGTAAACTTCCAGTTGTAACTTCCAGTTGACTTCCAGTTGTAACTTCCAGTTGTAACTTCCAGTTGTAACTTCCAGTTGTAACTTCCAGTTGTAAACTTCTAGTTGTAAACTTCTAGTTGTAAACTTCCGGTTGTAACTTCCAGTTGTAACTTCCAGTTGACTTCCAGTTGTAACTTCCAGTTGTAAACCTCCAGTTGTAAATTTTCAGTTGTAACTTCCAGTTGTAAACTTCCAGTTGTAACTTCCTTTTGTAACTTCTACTTGTAACTTCCAGTTGTAACTTTCAGTTGTAACTTCCAGTTGCGATCGTCGTATGTTAGAATATACGACTATTTCTGTCGCACGAAATAGACCAAACTTGACGTCACCTATGCAAATAGTTATAACTGTCGTAAATTTGGACTTGCGACAAGCTTGGTTGTACGATCCTCATAAAACGAGACCTAGCTAGCCGTGATTTACACTAATTGCAAAAGTCCAAAAGGCGTTTTCTCGTGGCGCTGCTCAAAGGTGTTTTCACTCAGTAGCGATCCGTGTCTACACACGGACATACACGTGTTATTTCACTGTCACTTTTTCCGGAGTCCCCTCTGCTGACGTATCGTCCATGTAGCGAAGGTTTAAGTAGCTCCGGAATATGTGTTTGTCCTCTTCGAACACCATATCATCAGTAAAGATGGGACCAGGGCCGTTACAAAGGGCCTGGGTAGGACTAGTCGTTTCAGCTTCCACCATTTCTTCTTCAATGACCATTGAGCCCTAAAACGAGATTCGTATTGTAAATACAATATGCTTCACAAACTGCCATATATCCGGAAACCCCTTGTTGTTGTAGAAGTGTGCGCATAAAAACTTTAGGCGGATAAATACATTAACACTGTGCCATTCATTATACAGCTCATTAAGAGCATACAAAAACATACATGTAACCATGAAGTGTGCGTAAAGTTTGATGGAGCCTGCCTTGCGTTCAGTTAATAGTATTTGTTACAGATTTTTGCAACTGTTCACAATATTATTTCACAGAAACCGCTACAGTCTCAATTTTTAAGATCGAAATGCTGCGATTACAGGCGTTTGTTTGCAAAGGCATGATCAGGCATTCATATGACGTAAAGGGTGTTTTATGATCATTTGTATGTCGGATTTTGAAGCGCTTATGATAATTTGCTTGAAAATTTCGTGAACTGTTTGCTAGGTAAGTCATTGGTATCTACTTCCACATCCGAATTTGACCCATTATCTGTTTACAATTCATGTCAGAAAGAATGAAATCATGAATATTTATTAGAAGATTTTTTATAATGGCATACTTATGCACATAGGATATTTTATAATGGGAAAAACTGTAGAGTGAGATATACAGTATTTCATGTGATATATGTTATTTCATAAGAAAACTAATACGATGGCTCCTATAGGAGCAGTCTGATCTAGGTCTACTTTGTTTGTAAAGGAGTGAAAGAGCGTTTATACATGTATGAGGGAAAAGGTTTACTATCTACAGTAAAACCTCTCTATAGCGGCCACTAAATTGTGTTATTTAGTTGGTATTTAGGGCAGGTGGCATCTTAAAGCAAGGTGAAAGTAAAACAGAACGCTCCTATAGGAGCGTTCTGTTTTACTTTCACCTTGCTTTAAGAAGCCACCAGCCTTTAACACAAGATACTTGTTGTAATTTAATTGCCGTTATAGAGAGGTTTTACTGTATTTCATTTCTCTTCAAATGTAAAGTCCGAGCAGCAAACAGTTCTGATCCTGATGAGACTCTATAATTAATCGGCATCGCAAACTGTCTGATCTAGGTCTACTTTGTTTGTAAAGGAGTGAAAGAGAGTTTATACATGTATGAGGGAAAAGGTTTACTATCTACAGTAAAACCTCTCTATAGCGGCCACTAAATTGTGTTATTTAGTTGGTATTTAGGGCAGGTGGCATCTTAAAGCAAGGTGAAAGTAAAACAGAACGCTCCTATAGGAGCGTTCTGTTTTACTTTCACCTTGCTTTAAGAAGCCACCAGCCTTTAACACAAGATACTTGTTGTAATTTAATTGCCGTTATAGAGAGGTTTTACTGTATTTCATTTCTCTTCAAATGTAAAGTCCGAGCAGAAAACAGTTCTGATCCTGATGAGACTCTATAGTTAATCGGCATCGCAAACTGTCTGATCTGGATCCAAACTAAGTTTCATATTGGTTTTCACGAATTCGCCGCTTGCGAGCAAGACATTTAGAAATACCGAGGTTTAGTATAGCTAACAAATGTTCTGATATTTCTGAGTGTTAGCTGTGGGCCAGCCAATGGAACAACTTGTGGAATAGGTTCCCCGCCATATCTACTGAGCTATCTGTTATATATGTTTTACATCATGTGTTAATAATCCAAAGGGATTGTAAAATGATAGCTAGCCTACCTGATAGTTAAACCTAGAGAACTTTAAGTATGTAATATTCACCACACTTGTGCGTTATAGTGATTTAACCCTTATCATGCTATTTAGCGGACATATATGCATTTGCAAAAAGTGTAGACCCATATGGGTCTGCACTATTTACCATTATAATTCAGTGGCTACATTTGATCAGTTTTGATCCCGCTCAGACATCGAGTCTCTGGTGTTTCATATCGATCCAAAATGTTTGCTATTGATATCAATAACCATTTGGTGCCTAGTGTCCCTTAAAAGGAACATAGACGTGTTCCATTTCGATCCAAAATGTTCGCTATTGATAGCATTAACCAATTGGTACCCAGTGTCCCTTAACCCTTTCCATGTTCTATGTTTATTCGAATTTTCAATACCTACTGAATATTCATGGACAAAATAGTTATAATGAAATGTGGAAGGTGAAATCTTGTAGCCATTTTAGAAAGTAAAGAAACAGATCTGTCAAATTCCATTAGCAAACAGAGAATACCCTGATCAGACGGCTCCTATAGGAGCCGTCTGATCTGGGTCTACTCAGTTTGCAGATGCGTGAAAACACGTTTATATGAGGGAAAGGGTTAAAAAGGACATAGGCAAACAGTGTAGACCCAAATCAGAGGGTTTCTGAAAGAGTCCTATGACCAGGGTTTGTACTGTTTGCTGAACGCAATGATGGAAGTGAATTATACCAGCAAATAAGTTGTTTGCTGCCCCACCCCCTCCTTCAACATGAACACTGATGTGCCCCTCCCCCTTTTTCAACATGAACACTGGATGGGTTCCTACATAAGATCTAAACTGAGTTTCCATAACCCTTTCCCTGTTCTATGTTTATTCCCAACTTTAATACATGTACCTACTGATTATTCATGGACAAAACAGTTATAAATACATATTGAAGGTGGAACATTGCAGCCGTTTTAGAAGGTAAAGAAACAGATCTACATCTATCAAATTCCATTAGCAAACAGAGCAGATCCTGATCAGACGGCTCCTATAGTAGCCATCTGATCTGGGTCTACTCTGTTTGAGCTTGAAAATGCGTTTACATGAAGGAAATGGATGTACAACGTGGGAATAAATGGGTGAATTCCCATCATGCTGTGTAGTTACAACAATTTTACACTAATACCTCGGTATAAGGAGAGGGAGTAGGCACTGAGTGGGAGTAAGCTCTTTCTCTGATTTAATTTTATGAAATATTTTTATTGAAACAGCAGTATGAGTACAGTAAACCCTCTCGCAAATCAGTGTTAACCCATTTGCTCTCAGTGGATTCTTCCATGCTTATATATTGGATTAGTCCATATTTGGTCTAAGGGATGCCTGGTCTGAATGTTCTAAGTTTTGTTTTGTTTTATATATCATAAGCAAATAGAGTAGACCTAGATCAAACGGCTCCCATAGGAGCCGTCTGACCTGGGTCTACTCTATTTGCAAAATCATAGATAGGCATATTTATGGAGTAACGGGTTAACCATAGGATTAAATGAGATTTCTGTATGACTTCCATCCTGCAATAAGTAGTCACTAACATAAACAGGTCTAAAATTTCGACATTAAGCCTGTCCCTGTTCTATATGTTTATTACAAGTTTCAAGACCTACTGATTATTCATGGACAACATACTGAAATGCATTGTACTTATAATGATATATTTAGCCAATTTTAGAAAGTAAAGAAACAAATATGTATAGAAGCCGTCTGATCAGGGTCTGCTCTCTTTGCACATTCGCGAAAACGTTTATACGAGGGAAAGGGTTAAACGTAATTCTAGAAGGAGGTTTTCTGTAGTCTCGAATCTATAAAATAATCTTCAGCCCCATCACCATGAAACTGTGATTATCTTTGCAAATCCGGCGTCTGATAAGGAACAAAACCGTTTGGCACGTTGATAATGTCATTGAAACGAAATTGAAGCAAGTCTGTTTGGGAATCTAAATACAGTTGAACTTCAATATCTCGAACTCGGATAGCTCGAACTTCGGGATAACTCGAACTAAAAGTTCGGTCATTTAAAGAATTACCAGAAAGACTTGTACTCAAACGTATCACTATACGCATACCTAGAAATACACGTGACAGCTCAATGCAGGTCGAAAGTAATGCAGAAAGCTCCTACAGGCATTGTCCAGATTAGACATAGGATGATTCGAACTTCTGTTATGTCGAAGTAATTTTTATGGTTCATTGAAGTTCGAGATAGCGAAGTTCAACTGTAATATGAATATTGATCGAGTAAAGGTCAATGGCCTCTTGATAACAAGGCAAATCTCGCTTCACCTTGTTAAACATGGAATAATGTTAACCATGTCTTTTTAAATAATCGCTTTTCAAGCAAAGAGTATAGGAGCCGTTTGACCTTGGTGTCTCTACCAGGTAAAGGGTTGACATGTATATCAACTTACCGTAGAGGTACGGCGATACCTCCCTACAGGTGATCCGTTTCTTCTCTTTCGGAAACAAAATCTAAAAACAGAAAAAGTACGTGTTTCGCTGATAAACTCTAGCATTGCTTCAGTCGTGCATGCATGTTAAAATACTATCAATAAAACACAAGAAGAAGGCTATAAATCAAGCAAGCATTCTTGAAGAGTTCGTGTACAGTTAAACAAACCTAAACCGATCTTGTAAATCAGTATTAATTGCCGGTCTGTAAGACAGTGGCAGCTTAATGTAGGGAGAAAGTCACGTAGAAAGCTCCAGAGGGAGCTTTCTGTGTGACTTTCATCCAGCATTAAGCAGCCACCTGCCTTAAATCTAAATGTTTCTATATCAGAAGTCCGGTTTAGTGGTCTTTTATTGTATTTTCAATATAAGTCGAGCAAAGTGAGGGCACGTATTTCTACAAACGGTATAGACTAAACTGTGTCATAGACGTAACGTCTGACCATATGTTAACATTTCAGATTTGGACAGATGTACATGTATTTAGCAATGTAGAATCTTATTAAAGGAGCATCTAGGAGTCATTTGATCCGGGTCTTCACTGTTTTCCTGTCAGTATACTCCTTTCCCGAATTCAAAGGGTTAACCCTTTACGTCACAACTACCCGATGCACCCTATCAAACAGAGTAGACACAACTCGGTCAAGGTCTGCTCTATGTGTTTATGGAGAATATAGACATTGTTCTGACTTCTGACATGGCCAAAGCTAACTGTATTCATATGCCATAACAAAAATGCATCTAAATATTATTCATTTCTTACATGAATATTTATTGAGTAAGAGGTTAACACCGTTTGATTGAAGTTAACCCTCCCTTCCCTCATATTTATAAAGGCGCTTCGTGCATTTGCAAACAGAGAAGACACATATCAGGCGGCTCCCACAGAAGCTATGTTAGCTTTTGACTTGATATAAATATGATTCTACAAATTTTGACAAACTAAAACATTCCTTGAACATTATAACACTCGGCTAATGAATATTCATTATTATCATTATTTCTTACATGATTATTGAACAGGGAAAGGGATACAGCGTGTACAAAATAAATAAGGAATGCCTTCGAAACTAATGCAAACCTTATCATTGTGAAAACACGCGGTGCCATACAGTATAGGAGACCACGCCCCCATTAAGCACTACAACAGAGCCTATGTGCGTTTAAAATTAAGCTTCAGCCTTGGAATTGTTTTACCTGAGCTTACCCCTAGAAAGTATGCTTTTAATCCTTTGAATGCGAAAAAGAAATTTATTGTCATTTGCAAACAATGTAGACCCATGTCAAAGGGCTCTTAAAGGAGCTGATCAGGGTCTGCATTGTTAGTCATTCAAACTTCTCTCGCAAATGTTACCCTTTCATACTGTATCGAGTATTGACTCTACCAATAAGAAAGTTCAACATTGAAAGGGGTACTAAACAACGGTGTATCTGTTTACCCCATTTACTCCATAAATACGCCTTTCTACACCTTTTGCAAACAGAGTAGACCCAGATCAGATGGCTCCTATAAGAGCCATCTGATCAGGGTCTGCTCTGTTTGCTTATGATATAACACATATATGATTCTGTAGTTTCGGCCATGGCCAAAAAGGCACGTGTACATATGCTATTGAAACAATTTATAAAATTAATATATTAGTTATGTCATTAGTAAGTGCATGCCTATTCATGGAGTAAAGAGTTATTACTGATGGCGAGTTCAACTGGTTATAACTAATAAGTACTAGGTGTATATCCAGTAACATCCCAATGGTTCGAACACTGAATCAAATATGCATCATTATCAGTCTTTAAGACAAGTGGCGGCTTAATGCAGTGTGAAAGTCATGCAGAAAGCTCCTGTAGGAGCTTTCTGCATGACTTTCAACCTGCGTTAAGCAGCCACTTGCCTAAAAAGGCATCCATTCTTCATTACAAAAAATCTGGGGTATCGAGTTTTTATTGTAATAACTAACTCTTGTAAGCGTTTGCTTGTTCAAGTACCACCGCATAACACCGCACATGTGAAGTGGGCGTTTGAGGAAAACAATCGATTGTTCATGAATGCGTGTTGGACCTTAACCTTTTATTCCATGAGCATTCATGTAAGAAATAATAACATCCTGAACATTAATAAGATTGATTTTAATACTAGTATATAAACAGGAGTGTTGTCAAGACAAACTGTAGAACCATTATTTCTTTATATATTATTTCTTTAGCCAATAGAGCAAACCCTGACCAGACCCCCACCCCCTGTACATCCATCTGATCTGAGTCTACTCTGTTTGCAAAAGCGTGAAAATGCGTCTATTTCAGGCAAAGGGTGTGCCTATATAAATGATGCCATCTAGGAGACTGTAAACATGGAACAAATTGCAGTTTGTAAATGAAATGTAGTATTATGTAGAAATAACCCTCGCATGATCACTTAAAATTACGATATTTATTGTAAAGTATCGTTTCCGCTGGTGTAATTCTCCCGCGTGTTCGACACAGGTGCCAGTCGCGTGGCCATTTCATAAATGCTACTTACAGATATCTTCAAATACGTCTAGACATCATACATTGACCGGAAAAAAGTTTTGATTGTTTCGTATAGTATAAGACTATTACTATATAAAAGTATGTAACTAAATGGTCCAAAGTGCCAGAAAAAAAACACCAACTACATTCCGCGTCTTGTTACGACTTCAATTTACGTTCGATTTCAACAAGATATGAGCCATGCGCCTGCCACCTGTGGTTTTAGACAAAAGTCATGTGCGTTTATTCCGCATGTATTAACGATACAAGGTATTCAGTGAGGTTTCTGCATGGTTTTCACTCTGCATTAGAAAGAAGGTGTTCACGGTCATATAGTTTTGTAAACAAGAGGGCCATGATGGCCCTTAATCGCTCACCTGTTCGTAACAGATTAATGATTTCAATGACAGATTGCATAATTTGAAAAATGTTGGTAGAAAACCATTAGATGATGCTACATACTAAATATAAAGAGTCTAGACCTTAAAGATTTTCCTATGAAAAACTGTTAAGCCCCAGGGCGGGGTCAATTTTGATCTGGGGTCCATAATTTGAAAATCTTGGTAGAGGACTATTAGATAATGCAACATACCAAATATCTAAGGTCTATGCTTTACAAGTTCAGAGAAGACTTTTAAAGATTTTTAAGAGAAGATTTTTAAAAACTTTCCTATAAAAAACTGATATGCCCCTGGGCGGGGAAGTTTTCAACCCAGGGGACATACTTTGAACAATCTTGGTAGAAAACTATTAGATAGCGCTGCATACCAAATATTAAAGGTCTCTGCCTTACAGTTTTGGAGAAGAAGATTCTTAAAGCTTTTCATATGAAAAACTGATAAGCCCCAGGGCGGGGCCATTTTTTACCCAGGGGTAATAATTTGAATAATCTTGGTAGAAAACCATTAGATGATGCTACATACCAAATATCAAGGGCCTAGACCTTACAGTTCTGGAGGAGAAGATTTTTAAAGATTTTCCTATGAAAAACTGATAAGCCCTTGGGCTGGGCCAGTTTTGGTTCGGGGATCATATTTTGATTAATCTTAGTAGAGGACGATTAAATAATGCTACATACCAAATATCAAAGGTCTATACCTTATAATTTTAGAGAAGAATATATTTAAAGATTTTCCTATGAAAAACTGATAAGCCCCGGGGCGGGGCCATATTTGGCCCAGGGGTCATAATTTGAACAATCTTAGTAGAGGACCATTAGATGATGCTACATACCAAATATCAAAGGTCTATGCCTTACAGTTTCAGAGAAGATGATTTCTTCAAGATTTTCCTATGAAAAACTGATAAGCCCTGGGGCGGGGCCATTTTTGTCCTGGGGGTCATAATTTGAACAATTTTAGTAGAGGACCATTAGATGATGCTACATACCAAATACCAAAGGTCTATTCCTTACTTTTTCAGAGAAGAAGATTTTTAAAGATTTTCCTATGAAAAACTGATAAGCCCCGGGGTGGGGCCATTTTTGGCCCAGGGGTCATAATTTGAACAATCTTAGTAGAGGACCATTAGATCATGCTACATACCAAATATCAAAACTCTATGCCTTACATTTTCAGAGAAGAAGATTTTTAAAGATTTTCCTATGAAAAACTGATAAGCCCCGGGGCGGGGCCATTTTTGGCCCAGGGGTCATAATTTGAACAATCTTAGTAGAGGACCATTAGATCATGCTACATACCAAATATCAAAGGTCTATGCCTTACAGTTTCAGAGAAGATGATTTTTAAAGATTTTCCTATGAAAAACTGATAAGCCCTGGGGCGGGGCCATTTTCGGCCCAGGGGTCATAATTTGAACAATCTTAGTAGAGGACCATTAGATGATGCTACATACCAAATACCAAAGGTCTATGCCTGACAGTTTCAGAGAAGAAGATTTTTAAAGATTTTCCTATGAAAAACTGATAAGCCCCGGGGCGGTGCCATTTTTGGCCCAGGGGTCATAATTTGAACAATCTTAGTAGAGGACCATTAGATGATGCTACATACCAAATATCAAAGGTCTATGCCTTACAGTTTCAGAGAAGAAGATTTTTAAAGATTTTCCTATGAAAAACTGATAAGCCCTGGGGCGGGGCCATTTTTGGCCCGGGGGACATAATTTGAACAATCTTTGTAGAGGACCATTACATCATACTACATACCAAATATCAAAGCTCTTGGCTTTGTAGTTCCAGAGAAGAAGATGTTTAAGTAAATTGTTGACGCCCGCACGTACGCACGACGCACGACGCACAACGCACAACGCACATACGCACATACGCACATACGCACGACGCACGACGACGGACGCCGGACATAGGATCATCCCAATAGTTCACCTTGGCACTTTGTGCCAGGTGAGCTAAAAACACAGATCTAGGAGAGATGCTTGTTTTTCTTACAGGCTTTAGTGAAACCTTTGTCGCCATAATATATAAATGTAATGTGGTTTTATCATATACATGTACATACAGTTACGGGTTCAACAGTTCGTCTTGAGAAAAAAAAGTCATGTTTATACCATTATTTATATTAATCTGACCAATGTTCATGATGTTATTTCAGTATAACCCCTCTAATGCGACCACTTAATAAATACACATGGTTGTCTTTATGAGCAGGTGGTTGCTTAATGAAGGGCAAAAGTAATGCAGAAAGCTCCTCTAGGAGCTTTCTGCATTACTTTTGCTCTGCATTAAGCTACCACCTGCATATAACACCCAGAATTATACCTCTTTTAGGTGGTCGCATAAGCGGTGGTCGAATTAGCGGGGTTTATTGTATTTCCTTTTCTGAATATTAATTAAACAAAAGGTTGTATCAAACGTTATCATTGCAGGAATTGATTTTCGTGGCAAACACCGCTGATCCTGATCAAATGGTTCCCTGAGGAGACATTTGACCTGGATCTACACTGTTTGCAACTTTCGTATCTACTCGATTCCAGCATATTAAAGTTACACCTTTTGGACTCAATGTATAGTCGCTGGAATACCTTATTTTGCCTCGTTCCAAGTATAGTGTTCAGTTTCAGTCTTTAAAGAACAAATATTTTTAATGGTTTTAAGCTTTAGCTTGCTGCGGACGGAAGAGGGTGTACACATGCAAACAGTTTGGATCCAGATGAGACGCCGAGTAACTCGGCGTCTCATCAGGATCCAAACTGTTTGATTCTCGGACGGTTTTGTTGAAACAAAATGCAACATAAATCAACTATTACAACATTTCTAACGACAAAAGTTTGCTCAGCAGGCTAAAGGTCAACTACAAATCAAGTTGTTTGCAAAGGGACAACCTGGAAGTATTTTGACATAAATGTGTCGGTCTCAGATTTATCAGATAATATAACAGGTACGACTAATATCCCCATTGCAGATGATGTGATGCTTTTCATCTGGCCCCGATGTTATAAAACATTCTTGGTTTGAGTCCGAGTTCATTCTCTAGCGTCCGAATGGTCAGATTTTGAGCTTGCTCAATATTTGGCTGATCTGGGTCCAAGGTTTTAAAACCTCTGACTGTGACCAGCTTGCTCAGAATCTGACTGATCAGATGCTTGAGAATGATCTCAGGCTCAATAAAAAAGTTGTATAACCTCGGGGCCAGCTGCATTAGAATGAAAGAATACTCAAGCAGTAAGTGGTATACAATTGGGGTCAGAAGCATGTTAGATTAATAAATGATTCGAAAGAGACATGAGTGTATACTTACAGATAACACAACACTACAACTTCGATGAGAATGACTACGCCCCCAAATATGGGATACACGTATGAGAGGGGCGGAAACGCCCCTGACTCCACATCCCCCGCCATTGAAGAAGGCGGTTCCAAAGTGGTGTAAATGTCGGATATGGTTGTTTCGCTGCCTGATGTGTTAGCTGCTGTGACTACACCGCTGGATCCAGTGGACGAAGTGTTTGTAGATGCACTTTGAGATGTAGATGATGACGGAGAAACTGTGGTGTATGGCGTAGATGTTTCTGATGATGATTCAGATGTGTTTGAAGATGGCTTTGTTGGTTGAGAAGGTGCAATCGTTGGTTTTGATTTTGATGATGTCACGATTGGAGTATGAGTCACTGGCACAGTAGTACCAGAAGGCGTTAAGGTAGTTTTGAAAATATTTATAAACTGTAACTTCGCTATGAAGTTAACAACATCTTGACAGCTGTTCGAACATTCGCTCCAGTGAGAATCTTTGTAAAAATCACCATACGTATTCCAACATAGCTCCACAATATCGGCACGTTCTTTGCACGTGATAAACGTTCCGGCCAATGTGACGTCACACAGGAGGTGAAGGTTATTAGGAGGCGGGCATGTTGGCATGACAAGTTTAGTAAAGCTCTCTAGAGAATTCGTTGTTGTCTCTTCTGTTTCATTCGTGCTGAAATCAGACATAAATAATGACGACATTAAATGATTAAAGTACAAATGAATTGTTACCATCACCATAACGTCATTGTACATGTTTTAGCTAAAACATTATGGTGGAAAAATCACATGCAAAAGTGTCTATTTCTACCACACTTTTGACACGAGTGACATAACTCGTCCCCATGAGACGATTTTATTTACCCTCTCCTCCATATTTATAAACGAATTTTCACGCATTTGCAAACAGAGTAGACCCAGATCAGACGGGAACCGTCTGATCGGGTCTGTTTTATTTGCTTACGGTCAAAATTCCTGTGTTCATTTTCCATTATTACCATTCAGCTAATAAATATTCATGATGTTATTATTTCTTACATAAATATTGAACAGAAAAGGGTCACAACTAAGGAAAGTTGCAAAATATTCAGCCGTCAGAGTGTCATTATACATGTGTAGTTATGGTATGAGGGTCTTGCCAAATAGGTCTGTCATTGGGTTCGGATTTCTAATGTGGTGCGTTTTTTTATCTAAATTCTTTTTATTACAAAACTTCATACAATTAACCAACTTCTTTATCCAGTCCCAAAAAGGAGATAAAGGGTCTTCTGTTTGAGACACAGATAAACGTGACCAGTGAATTGGTCAGTGTGTTGCATGACTGAATACATATGGTGTATATCAATTTGAAATAATTCAGTCATCTGAAAAACAATTTTCACGAAATGAAAGGATATCATTAATTATCTGTTGGACACGTGATTAAAGTGCAACGAGGAGACAGTTACAGATAAGAGGTGTAAATTTAAACATGTTCATGAATAGCTCTTTATTTCTCTACCAAACCCTATACTATGGCCACTCCTTAGAATCGTCCCAACGAGATGGTTCTAAAGAGTAACCACAGTTGAGTGTTTGGTGGGGGAAATGGCGATCTTAGTATTTGTGTACGCAACTTTATCTGTAGCTCTGAAAGAGAGTTCTATCCCTTTCCTCCATAAATAGGCCGTTCTACGCTCTGTAAAAGTCACTCTATTTATCACAATGGTTTCTAAATACACAATTCTAAAGTGTACCTTTTCTCTAGTAAATGCTCCTTTTTGGTAGATTTATTCAAAGATGTTGGGTCTAAAATAGCCTATGAGGGAATGGGTTAAAATATACATGTGCTTATCCAGATCCAAGCTGTTTGCAAATGCGAATTAGGTTGTGATTAGCATTATACGAAATACATGTGCGCTTTAGAAATTGAATTAAACCTTTCTATATCGGACGTTCTAATTACATTTGTACTATCTATATCGGACTTAAAGGCATGTGTAGCGTTACTGCAGAGTGAAATTCATACAGAAAGTTTTAGGAGCTGTATGTGTGGTTTTCGTCCGCACTATACATCCATGTTGTCCTGCCTATAAAGACATATTAGTAAATTATTCTTTATTTCAGTTTAGAGGGGGTTATTGTGCCGTATCTGCTTATAAACAGCTGCTACATGTATCGATGCAATGAATTTCATGTTGTGCCTATTGTAAATATGGACCGCCCAATGAGAAATGTTGCCTAGGGACTGTGTTTGCATACAGCACATATTCAAACTTCCAATGTTGGAAGCTCAAATGTTATGGAATTGCTTTTAGTAAAGCATGGCTTGAGTTAACCCTTTCCTTCGTATAAACGCTGCTTATACCTTTGAAAACTAAGTAGACCCAGATCCGACGGCTCCTGTATTATCACATAATATAGATCTGATTCCTATGTTTCTGTCAATGCACTAAAATTTCAGCTAATAGATATTCATGGTGCCATTATTTCTTACATAAATACTGAACAGATAATGAGTTAAAGACAATCGTCCTGAACGTACTTTCCAGTTAACCCTTTTGGCGCCAAATTTCTAATCGTCGTCTTCAAACCAGTGCTGTTAAATCATTCGGTAAAATAAGGAAATGAGATAAATAAATGCAAATTTCAAAGGAATAAAGCACAGATATATAAATATATTTTGAGACAAAAAGTGAAGTCCCTGATTAGACGTCCGATCTAGGACTGCACTATTTGTCGTGGTTCATTTATGCGACATTGGCGGTGCAAGGGTTAAATTCGCAGATACACTGAAGAAATACCTGTACTATAATTTGTCTAGGACATTGCTTATAGGTTAGAAAGTTATAGAAACCCTACAAATTACCCCCCGGCTTGACCAAGTCCTTCGGACGAGACTTTATAAACCGAGGTCCGATGTATCAGTACTTTACATTGGTCATCTAAAAGAACCAGAGACTCTATCGAAACCGCGCCCGGGTTTCCCTGTACCCGCTCACTTCTCTCTGGGGCGTCCAATTAGCCAATAGTTGGCAGAAACGGACGTTAATCAACACAACCAATCTACCAATTAACAGCGGGGTATTCAGAACGTATGAAATTAGAGTAGAGCAAATGATTCCGTTGAGGCAACTGATCATGGTCTACAAATATTCTGAAAGTGGGAGATCCTTCGAAAGCAGAAATAGAGAAAATTGCAGACTCGGTTTTATTGAGTCTGTTCATGAGTAGGAATTGAAGGGACCCGGAATTGAAAGTGCAACACTACTAACAACCCCCTAGCACCGGCTTAAGCAGTATTCAATTTTCAAAACTAATAATATCAAGGAAGGACCGAAGGACCAGAAAATATATAACAACACAAAGTTGATGATAAATATAACTCGGTGTTCCTTATTATGCTGAGGCTAATCCGATGCAACCAATGCACTCCACAGCAGTGATTGCACAGCGAAATACTTGTACACAGCGAATATATATGTAATTATACAACAGGGCATGGGTAAAGAAGGAGAAATGTATTTTACAATTCAGCAAGAGAAGGGGTTAATGCAGAGTGAACGTCATGCAAAAAAGATCCTCTAGTAGCTTTCTACATGATTTTCATCCTGCATTAAGCAGCCACCTGCCACAAAGTATCTAAATTCCTCTCTACCAGAATTCCGGCTTAGAGTGTTTTTTACTTATATTATCTGCTACAATGAAGTAAATTTCCTAAGTTCCAGCAATGTTCCGAGCCAACTAATGTCCAACTTTCAGTTCCTTTTTCGCTCAATATAGTTCAAGCACTCGATTTCTATTTACAGCTGTGAGAAAAGGCGGTCGTGTCTGTTTTCTATTCTAAATCTTTTTTTTAATGGCGAGTTCTTTATTCTCTACGTGGAAAACTGTACACAGTAACACCCCGCTAATGCGACCACCTAAAAGAAGTATAAATATGTGTGCTAGATGCAGATGGGAGCTTAATGCAGGACAAAATTAGTGCAGAAAGCTCCTAGAGGAGCTTTCTGCATTACTTTTGTCCTGCATTAAGCAACCACCTGCTTTTAAAGACACCTATGTTTATTCATTAAGAGGTCGCATTAGAGGGGTTCTACAACAAACCCTGTGTGGACCTTCACCCTCATGAATATTCATATGTATTCGTGTTTATATTGGTATCGAAACACATGTCTTTTTACCACGGCAAAAACTATAAAACCAGATTTATTGTAATATTTCCAAATAAACCAGAACAGATTCTGATCAGACGATCCCTTTCCTAACATGGTAGAAACTGCAGAATCAGATTAATATCATTTCGTAAGTACACAGAACAGAACTTGTTCAGACGTCTCATTTATGAGCTGTCTGATCTGGGTCTACTCTGTTTGCAAAGGCGTTAAAAGGCGTCTTCATGGAGTGAAATGATAACGGGAAATAGTTTAATTTAAAGTGACCCCACGAGGCATGTGGTGTTTGTTTTACGAAGACGTTAGCTCTAATAGTACAACTACTGACAACAGCCAGGCTATTGTTTTCGTGTTTAATAATTCAACAACATAAATTCTGAATCATCAGTCAACATGCTGTCCAACGAATATTGATTCCAGTGAGTATATACTGAGACTACATGTATACTGCGACAACAAGAACTGCAGCATTTTACTTGTTGCTTTGTTGCTGGGTCATTTTGGATGATTTTTTACATACAGCAACACCTGTCCTAAGCAGCCATTCATTTATTGAACAGATGAGTCTTTAAAAGCAGGTGATTGCTCAATGCAGTGCAGAAGTAACGCAGAAGGCTCATATAGGAGCTTTCTACATTACGTTTGACCTGCATTTAGCTATATCTGCTTTACAAACTCTGTTTGATGTCCACTTAACCCATTACGTCATAGGCTATTTTTAGATCCAACCTCTTTGAATAAATCTACCGAAAAGGAGCATTAACTAGAGAAAGGGAAACTTTTTTAGAATTTTGTAGTTTGAAACCATTGTGATAAATAGAGCATTTGCTCCTATAGGAGCAAATGCTCTATTTAACACAATGGTTTCAACGGGTGACTTTTACAGAGGCGTCAAAATGCGTCACTATGATTCTACTGTAACCCTTTATCTGACGAATACGTCTTAGAAATAATGATTATGCATATTAATTATCTGATTCATTCATGATGTCACTATGAACAAGAAACATTTAGCCATGACATACACAGTAGAATCAATTCTATATAGTATGACATTGGCAAACGAAGCAGACCCTGATAAAACGGCTCCACCAGGACCCGTTCTGATCTGGGTCTACTCTGTTTGCAAAGGCGTCACAATACGTCTCTATCAGGTAAAGGGATAAGTCAAGGTTTTCAGGTCATACGGGATAGATCATAAAAACGTTTGACAATCATCCACCACTATAAGAACGATAACTAATTATTCATCTGTAAAAGTGTGCAGTGCTGCTTAACGTTTTTTGCACGATAGCAGCTAAAAACCGTGATTATCTATGCAAACAGTTTGGATCCAGATGAGACGCCGCATAATGCGGCGTCTCATCAGGATCAAAACTATTTGATACCTTGATCATATTGTTTGCAAAGGAATGAGAGAAAGTTTACTTTTAGAATCGAAGCAGACGACAATAATTGTTGCAGACGACATATTACCTAGCGTGCTAAAAGTTAAAAACAACTTGCGCAAAAGCCTTTTCTCTTGGCGCCGTTAATTTCTCACCTGCAGCAGACGACTCCATACCTTGACAGCTGCCTTCTGCTTCAAATGTGTTTCAAGGACACCAGTCCACACATCATAAACTATGACAGCAAACAATTATTTTGTCAATATATTGGCAACAGCTCTCTAAATATTATCTTTTCACGCGCTTGTTAAGTATTAATCTGATGACTATTCATATATTACTCCGCTAATTATGAATATAACACTTAATTTAATACCTGTATTAACCCGTTTACCGCCAATGTCGCATAAATGCACCACGACAAATAGTGCAGTCCCAGATCAGACGCTGTTTTGAAAAGGGTCTTCACTTTTTGTCTCAATCTCTATTTCTGTGTTTTATTCCTTTGAAATTTACATTTATTTATCTCATTTTCTTATTGTAACGAATGATTTAATAAAACTGGATTGCAGACGACAATTAAAAATTTGGCGCCGAAAGGGCTAAAATATGACGATTTATGAAGCAAACAGCAGATAGTATATCCTGTAACATATCAACAAACAGGTTCTGTATAGGGTGTCTGATTTGGGACTCATCTGTTTGCAAGGGCGTAAAATGACCGGGACTATCTTTACATGTACACATTAACTACTATTGGGATACTGCAGAACCTGTCTTAAGCGGTCACCAAAGAGAGGTATAATTATAGGTTTGTAAGGTAGATGGTAGCTTAATGCAGGTCAAAAGTAATGCAGAAAGCTCTTTTGCCCTGCATTAAGCAACTATCTATTTTCCAGACTCATATCTTCAATAAATGAATGACCGCTTAGGACAGGTTCTACTGTATTTCGTCTTTACAGCAGTGACTCTCTAAAGCGTCCATTTAATGATTAAACATGGACGTCTTTAACCCATTATCTCATAAGCTATATTTAGCTCCAATCTCTGAGTAGATCTACCGAAAAGGAGAATTTACTACAGAAAAGGAAAAAAAAGATTTGTGCATTTTTGAAACCATTGTGATAAATAGGAGCAAATGCTCTATTTATCACAATGGCTTTCAAAGGTGATTTTAAAGAGGCGTCAATATGAGGGAATGGGTTAACTCTTTTGATGGCAAATTTTATCGTCTGTAAATTTTGTCGTCTGTAAATTTTGCCGTCTGCTACAATATTCAGTTTTGTTTAATGTGTCTTCATTTTTGTTTAAAAAACCCCAACCACAGTAACAAACAGTTTGGATCATGATGAGACGCCGAGTTACTCAGCGTCTCATCTGGTTCCAAATTATTTGCATAGGTAATCACAGATGTGACACCGGCAGCGAACGAATTAACTCTTAACTCCATGTACATTCATGTACGAAAATACATGTAATGACTTTATGGATATTAATTATAGATAGAATTTTATAATAACACATGGGAAAAGTAACTTTTGAATATGACAGAAATTGTAGTATCATTTATATTATTTTATAAGTAAACAGCAAACGCTGATCAGTCGGTTCCTACAGGAAAGGTGATAAAAGGTGTATAAATTATGTGGAGTAAGGGTTAGAATAAGACGGTCGCTAAACCCTTTCGACGCCAAATTTCTAATTGTCGTCTGCAAACCACGTTTGTTAAATCATTTGGTAAAATAAGGAAATGAAATCAATAAATGCAAATTTCAAGGGAATAAAGCACAGATAATTATAGAAGTAGAGTTTGAGACAAAAAGTGAAGTCCCTGATCAGACGCCGCCTTGAAAAGGCGGCGTCTGATCTGGGACTGCACTATTTGTCGTGGTGCATTTTTGCGACATTGGTGGTGAAAGGGTTAATACGGGACGAAAATTATTCAGAAGCGTTCTGCACCATGAACCATTTTCTTCCTGTATTAACCATCTTGCTCCATAAACCTGTCTTTCTGCCAATTTGTAAACAGAGTAGACCTAGATCAGACGGCTCCTGTAGGAGCTTTTGTAGGAACATGCTTGCTTATGATGTGATTCTACAGCTTATGTTATGGCCAAACTTTCCTGTGTCCATGTGATATTATAGAAATTAATCTAATAAATATGCATGATGTAATTATTTCTTACATGAATATTCATGTAGTAAAGGATTAAGTTATCGTCTGCTTCTACGACCTAGAATAAGATCTCATTTTGGTGGTCACTTTAACCCATTCACTCATAGGATATTTTTAGACCCAACCTCTTTGAATTAATCTACCGAAAAGGAGCATTAACTGTAGAAAAGGAGAATTTTAGAATTGTGTAGTTTTGAAGCCATTGTGATAAATAGAGCATTTGCTCCTATGGAGCAAATGCTCTATTTATCACAATGGTTTCAAAATGTGACTTTTACAGAGGCGCCAAAAGTCGTCACTAGGAGGGAATGTGTTAATAGCAGGATTTACTGTACATTTCAATGCTTACTTTTTCAAAAGTCGGGTTAACATAAAACACTGACTTATCAGATGTATCATCGTGGTCCAAACTGATACCCTCTTCGAGCTTTGTTTAGGTAATCAGAGTTTAAGATAAGAGTGGTACTAATGCATCATCATCTCTTATTTCTCAACCAAACCCTATAGTTACTGCAGCACATTAGACTCGCTTTAGTGTAGAATCCTACCTATACTATATCACAAGCAAACAGAGCAGACCCTGATCAGACGGCTCCTGTAGGAGCCGTCTGATCTGGGTCTTCTCTGTTTGCAAATATGTAGAAAAGCGTATTTATGGAGTAAAGAGTCTCGCTAAAGCGACCACAAAATGTATATTAACAAAGGAGTCTTTGAAAGCAAGTGGCTGTTTAATGCAGGGAAAATGTTCCTGCATTATTCTACCACATATTGTTACCCTTATAGGAGTCGTTTGATCAGGGTCTGCTCTGTTTGCTTATGATATAACTTAGATATGATTTTTAACCCATTCCCTCATATTGAAGACTTTTGACGACTCTGTAAAAGACACTTTGTGAAACCATTGTGATAAATAGAGCAAACTACAAAATTCCAAAAGTTTTCTTTTCCCTAGTTAATTCTCCTTTTCGGTAGATTTATTCAAAGAGGTTGTATCTAAAAATAGCCTATGAGGTAATGGGTTAGTGTCTGTCATGGCCAACAATTCCTATGTTCACATGTCGAGGGCTTGGTGCAAAACTATTCTAACTCCTTCACTTTGTGAAGGAGTTAGAATAGTTTTGCACCAAGCCCTCGATGTGTCATTTTGAAAATTAATCTAATCAATATTCATGATGCCATTATTTCTTACACTCATGGCGAACAGGGTTAAAACTATAGAATGAAACTGTTTTATAGAGATTTTACTGTATGAGAAATGTAATCTATAAAACGATCAACCGTCGATACCCCATCCGCCTTCCTGAACCATAATTCCAAACGACTTACGTTATTGAGTTTACCCGGCAAGTTTTCCTATAAAAACCTCAAACCATCCGCGCGGTGCTGATGCAACAGAAATACCTGGGCTGTTTTCTTAATTATAATATATATATAAATATCCCAAAATGTCATCTGCTTCAATGTCTCCTAAAATTTTAAATTCCATTTCGTAAATCGCATGTATCATTTAACATTAATCAATGCCGAATGCATAGAAGCATAGAATCCAATAAAATATAGTTATTTCAGCGTTTAATCAGTATCTAAACTAATTCCCATTCGTAGATTCACTGTGCAGTGCAGCTCCTTTGGGAGAATAATTTTCCTGCATAATCGTTCAGCTGTACACGATGCACATATATTGGCATGATTTTGCAGCTTTACCAACATGCATTCACGTGATTCAAACTACCGGCTGATTCAAAGCATGTCGTCTGCTTAGTTGTTAAGAAAATAAATCTGCTGAATAATTGTCGTCTGATACATCTTGTGAAATCTTGAGAATTATCTCAGACTCAAGCAAAAAGGTTTATTATTTCAGGCCCGGGTATCAAATAGCTCGACGGCTCATCTGGACCCAAGCTGTTTGCAAATCCGAATCATGTCGGATTCAAAGTGCCGTGCTCGTAGTGTTGAGCTGCGAAAGATAACAATTAAGATAACCATGAATATTCATGAACAAAATAGTGACATTGTGAATATTAATTATTTTGTTTTTGCAAACCAGTATATGAAGACAGTATTTTAGCCATGCCAGAAACTCTAGTATAAGACTGGTATATGTAAAATTCATTAAAGCAAACAAACAGAGCCTGATCAAACAATTTCATAAGCAAACAGAGCAGACCCTGATCAGACCGCTTCCGTCTGACCTGGATCTCCTCTGTTTGTAAATGGGTCAAAATGTGCTTCTATCAGGTACAGGTTTAAACTGTACAATAATATATGAGAGTTTGGATCCTGATGAGACTCCGAATTGCTTCTCGTCTTATTCAAACTGGTTAGGCCTATATAGGTTATCAGGTTCACCACGTGAGTCAAGAACCACTCTAGATCTAAAATATAACTTACATTTCCTAGCGTCCGATCAGTATCCAAACAATTTGAATGCAATATACAACTAAGCCTGTTTTCTAGAATATTTATATATAAAGCGCAGATCTATGAATATCATATAAATTCACAGCTGTGGCATAAATCCCCGGATGATGTCTGTCGGCTAGTATATTAAGAGTACATTTAATGTACATATTATTTTGAAACCTGACAGTGTAAGTGTATCATTAAATTCTCAAACTTAACCCCTTTACTCCCATGCGATGTGGCATCGGCAAGCATAACCCTAAGAAGTAAGAAGCATTCTGATTAGGGTCTGCGACTAAACACGATGGACGCAAAGTAATAGCCAGTTAAACATTTGACGTCAAAATGTGACCTTGACATGACTTTGGTGGGACAGAACCCATATGTACACAACTCAGCTGTATGCAATTTCTATTTAAAAACGTTTAAATATAGTCAGATACGACATATAAAAAATAATATGCCCTCTGATCATGATATTGTGGCATACAATCGGCTATGGGAATTACAAAGGACAACTTCTTTGAAGAAAATGGCTTTCCTCTGTGAATATTCATGTAAAACATTATGACATCATGAATATTAATTAGATTAATTTGCTATAATAGCACGTTGACACAGGAAGTTTGGTCATAGCAGAAACTGTAGAATCATATCTATATTATATCATAAGCGGGTCGAATAGTGTTTGACTGGAGGGGTTGCATAGTGCGCGTATATAACAGTTGTGTATTTGTATTGCTTAGTTTATATGCATGAACTTCAAATTGGTCTGTTCTGTTACCCAATTTTCCGGCAATATGTTATGTGCAGTGTTGTATGTTAAACGAATGTACCCAAGTCTGTTGAGTCTGGGTCAAAATTATGGGACGTACTGGCACTGTGCATAGAATTTTGCATTCAAGTTTTGTTTTTTATAATCTGAGTGCGTTGACACACTATAATAGAACATAATACGACACATACAGATAAACTTACGGAAAAGATGTAGCTTATTTACCAATGTCCGAAATAAATTCTATTTTATTATTATTCTTATCTATATATAAGTATTAAATATATTTTATTTTAAATGTTCTGTAATTTACGCATTATTGTACAGAAAATGTATCTTTGTGAAGCGCTTTTGAACGCACATATCCTGTATGAAAAGAGCGCTATATAAATGTGGTATAATAATAATAATAATAATAATAATAATAATAAAAATAATAATAATAATAATAATAATAATAATAATAATCATAAGCAAACGGAGAATACCTTGATCAGACGGCTACTATAGGAGCCGTCTGATCTGGGTCTACCCTGTTTGTAAATGCTTATAAACGCGTATCTATGGAGTAAAGGGTTAATGTAATTAGCACAGATATCCAAGTCAAATATTCCATGTAAATAAAATAAAGTTTAATAAACATATAACCTACAATAGAGACTCGCTAACGCGACCATAATTTATTAACACAGACGTCTGTAAAAGCAGGTGGTTGCTTAATGTAAGACAAGAGTAATGTAGAAGCTTTCTGCATTACTTTTGTCCTGCATTAAGCTTCCATCTGTTTTAACAAGAGGGCCAAGATGTCCCTTAATCGCTCACCTGATTACCATAGATTTAAGATTTTGCTGGGTAGCCCATGGGTAGGGCCAATATTGAACAATGTTGATAGTGGATCATAAGCAGTGGTTCTGCAGAACAAGAATTTCAAAGATTTAGTACATTGATTTTATCAAGACAATGATTCTTACCAACGAAGATTGGGTTAAAAATATGCCCTCTAGAGTATTTTTTCTAAGATTTGACCTAGTGACCTACTTTTTATTCCCACCCAACCCATGATCACACTCAACCTTGATATCACCAAGACTAACACTCTGAGCAAGTTTGAGGCAGACTGGGCTAAAAATGTGGCCAATGGAGTGTAAACCTACTTTTTGTGACCTACTTTTTGACCTCACATAACCCACTTTCAAACTTGTCCAAGATTTTATTAGGATAATCATTCTGACCAATTTTCATGACGATTTGGCTATAAATGTGACCTCTAGAGTGTTCACAAGGTTTTCCTACTATTTGACCTAGTAACCTAGTTTTTAACCCCACATAACTCACTTTCAAACTTGTTTGAGACTTTATCAAGACAATCATTATGACTAAATTTCATGAAGATTGGAAAAAATGTGACCACTAGAGTGTTCAAACGTTTTTCTACTGTTTGACCTAGTGACCTAGTTTTTTACCCCACTTGACCCAATTTCAAACTCGTCCGAGATTTTATCAAGACATTCATTCTGACCAAGTTTCATGAAGATTGGACTAAAATTGTGACCACTAGAGTGTTCACAATGGGTTTTTTTGCTGTTTGACCTAGTGACCTAGTTTTTTACCCCACGTAACTCACTTTTCAAACTCCTCCAAGATTCTATCAAGACAATAATTCTGACCAAGTTTCAAGAAAATTGGGCTAAAAATGTGACCTCTAGAGGGTTCACAAGGTTTTCCTACTATTTGACCTAGTGACCTAGTTTTTAACCCAACTCGACCCACTTTCGAACTCGTCCGAGATTTTATCAAGACATTTATTCTGACCAAGTTTCATGAAGATTGGACTACAATTATGACCACTATAGTGTTCACAAGCAAATTGTTGACGACGGACGACGCACGACGCACATTCAAGTCTCCCAAAAGCTCACCATGAGCTTTGCTCAGGTGAGCTAAAAATCCAGAACTATACTTCATTTTAGTGAGGCGTTACTGTATTTTTACATTGGAGACAACAATCAAGAATGGATCATTTTCTAAGTGTACTTTGTCAACTATGCATTTTGGAGCAATTTAAATGTCATTCTGCAGTAATTCAGTTACCGATTTGCCTTTGAATATAGACATTTGTGAAAGGCAAGTGGAGACCCTGGTCATAGGCTTCCTTTAAGTTGGTTTCAACCATTCGAAAATGCCTTATTTTCAAAATTGAATGACCCATCAATGTTTAAAAGGTTACATTTTGTAAGGATTTCTCATGCCAAACTGTAGACCCTAATCTTCTTCGATGTGCCCTCCGATCTGTGCATATACTGTATGCATGTATTCATTTTAAGGGCACATATGGACTTGGAAACCAAGTTCGACACCTTACCTTCATTCGGAACACCGTATCCGTTCATTCTAAAGATGCTTTAATATCCGATATTAAAGTAATGATGTAGTTTACTTCACAATTGTAGTCTGTGTGGATTTATATTATATTTATCCCTTTACTCCATGACTACCCATGTTAGTAATACTTACATCATGAATATTAATTAGATTAATTGCTATACAGTAATACCTCTTTATATCGGTCACTAAATTACATAAATTATAGGAGCGTTCTGTTTTACTTCCACCTTGCTTTAAGCAGCCACCTGCCCTAAATACCAACTAATTAACATAATTGGGTGGCCGTTATAGAGAGGTTTTACTGTAAAAGCAATTGGGAACAGCGAGATTTGGCTGTGGAAAACACTGAAGAATAATATATATGTCATATAATAAGCAAACAGAGCAGACCCTGATACAGGCAGCTCCTACAGGAGCCGTTTGATCTGGGGTTACTCTGTTTGCTATGGCGTAAAACGCGCATTTATGGAGTAAAGAATTAATTTGAAGAATTGTAAATAAAATGATAAACTGTCATGTAAGATTTTGTCCATATAATCCTTTACCAGATGAATATTTATAACAGACTACATCTATTACGAATATTAATTAATTAATTTCTTACGAGGGCGGGTCATTAAGTAACCAGCCTAGCCTATTTCTAATTGACCAACACGAGCACGGTGTTATAAACAAAGGAACAACTTGCTATTACAGATAATATAGAAACTTCTAAGATACTCAATAAGCAAACAGAGAAGCCCCTGATCAGACGGTTCCTACATGAGTTGTCTTATCTGGGTTTACTTTGTGTGCACGCCTCTTTTTCAGGTAAATTAATTTCATCATTCGATCTCTATCTACAATTACTTGAAAGGCACAATATAAAACACTCCCGATGTGAACTAAAAACGTACTCCAAACACTGAATTATCCAGGAGAATAGATTGGTACCTTTGCTTTACTGCTTGCAATTATTAGCATGTTTTATGATAGGTAACACTGGCCAGTCTGTGTTAGAGGGTTATATCTCTTTCTGTTTACCCTAATTACTGCTAGGTATTCGGACAGACAAATTTAAGCAATTAGTGCAGACCCAGATCAAACTGCTCCAGAAGAACCGGTTTGATCAGTGTCGTCACTTTTTGCTTAACGGTCAGTCTTATCTAAAGTTATCAAAACAGTGCAACATTTCAGCTTTAAATATTAATAATGAGGAGAGATAGGGTTTCCAAATACTTTAGGTAACTGCGGTAACTCTTTGCATGCTAGTCAAGAATTACTGATAACCTGTACGAACAAGTTGAATTTGCAAAACACGGAGAATTGTTTGCATATTTGCACTTTCCTTCAAGTTCATATAAACGCATGTTCACGCATTTTCAAACAGAGTAGACCCAGATCAGACGGCTCCTATAGGAGCCGTCTGATCAGGGTCTGCTCTGTTTGCTTATGTATAATATTATAGATCTGATTATACCTTTTCTGCTTGCATGAGCCAAACCATGCTATGTACATGCCATTATAAAAAAAAATCAGCTATTAAATATTCACGATGTCATTATTTTTACATTGATATTAGACAGGGAACGGGTTAACCTTTATCTCACACATACGTCTTTTTACATGTTTGCAAACAGAGTAGACCCAGATCAGACGGTTAATGTAGAAGTCGTCGAATCAGGATGGTCTCCTCTGCTTGTACAGTTTCTGTCATGGTTAGATATATCATTGTGCACAATGACACAATAAAACTTCAGTTCCTATCCTCATCATTTCCCACATGCATATTCATGAGATTACTGGTTAACCTTTCCTTCATTTTAACGTGTTTTAACATAGGAGCCGTCTGATCAGGGTCTGCTCTGTTTGCTAATGAGATTTGAAATAACTGTTTGTTTACTTTCCAAAATGACTACAATGAACATCCTTCCATATTTCATTATAACTTATTTGTGCATGAATGTTCAGTAGGTATTGAAATTTGGAATAAACATAGAACAGGGAAAGGGTTAAGAGTGTGCAAAGAGTCGGCGGCATTTATCAAATTATGGTAATTTCACAACCTTTAGCCCTTCCCCATCATATGAATGCCTTTTCACGCATTTTGCAAACAGTGCAGATCCAGATCAGACGGCTCCTATAGGAGCCGTCTGACCAGGGTCGGCTCTGTTTACTTACGAAAGTATAATAGACTCGACTCTACAGTTCCTACCAATACAAACAATATTTTGTAGATATATGCCGCTATAAAAACTGAGCTAATAAATATGCATGATTTCATTATTTCGCAAATGAATATTCAACAAGGAAATGGTTAAAATAGTTTTCGGGTGTCAAACAGTTTTGGACCAAATGAAACACAAAATTACTGTTTGCACAATGTAAGTAAGTAGAAATTTTCCAAACAGTTCTGAACAACGTTTAATGGATTACTAACCAGAGTACACTGTGAAGTATAACACATCCCGCTTGCAGGTTAAAAGTAAAATCCCCAGCCTATCTCCAAAGTATCCCACTCAGTTGCTAATGTGTCTAGCTAATACATCTATACGTTATCAAACATGTTCTGGATATTTGATGGAGTAAAAACACAAATAGTAGTAAATAGCTCGTAGAAAACTTACAGTGCGGTAACACTCACCTGTTATCGACTTCGGAGTAGACATCGGTTGATTGCGTTTCTATGGTAACCGCAAACCAGACCACTATCAAGCAATGGATCCAGCTGATTAAAAATGCATAATATGGCCATGAGGGTCCCATGTCACGTGATGTCACTGGATGTCACTTTGATCTGCAAATAATGAAGAGAGAAAAAATAATGATATAAGCAAGGTTGGACACTTTAAAAGCTTTCTCAAAAACTATCTTGGTGAAAACTGAGACCAAAAGCATTAAAGTTTCATAGGGCTATTTCCGAATAAAATCCGACCGAATGTTTGCTTTATCTTCGTGCTATTAACCCTTTACTTCATGGCACTGTATATAAACCTTTCCTCCATGAACATTCAGGTAGAAATAATGACATCATGGATATTAATTAGAGTACTTTGTTAAAATACCACATGAACACGTAATATTATAACCATGACAGAAACTATAGAATCAGGTCTATATAATGTCCTGAGCAAACAGAGCAGACCCTGATCAGACGGCTCCTATAGGAGCCGTCTAATCTGGGTCTACTCTGTTTGCAAAGGCGTATTTATGGAGTAAAGGGTTAAGAAATAATGACGCTATATATGAATATTAACCCATTTGCTCCAATGATCCCATATATGGGACGTAGGCAAACATTGTAGACTCTGATCAGACGCCGCATAATGCGGCGTCTGATCAGAGTCTACACTGTTTGCTGATAGGAATTTCAATATAAAACAAAACGAAATTGAAAATTTAGGCCAGGCACACCTTAGATGAAAATGGACTAATCTAATATATAAACATGGAAGAATCCAATGGGAGCAAATGATTTAATAAGAGGAATTCATATTATAGTACATAAACACACTGTGGTTTGGGTACTTATGGCCATGGCAGAAACATATCTGTATCAATTCATAAGCAAACAGAGCTGACCCTCGTCAGATGGCTACTACGGGAGCCGTCTGAACTGGGTCTGCTCTATTTGTAAATTCGTTAAAATGCGTTTATATGGAGGAACGGGTTAAATCGTGGACTAATGTATAAATGAAGTTATTACTTCGGATATCATCATTTTAGTAAGCCCTTTGTTATATTGACATGATGAAAAAGCATGCGACATTTGGAGACAGGAGGCGTTAGCATTTTTATACAAAAGTCTGTAACACTTGAAGACAGGGGGCGTTAGCATTTTTATACAAAAGTCTGTAACATTTGAAGACAGGGGGTGTTAGCATTTTTATACAAAAGTCTGTAACACTTGAAGACAGGGGGTGTTAGCAATTTCATACAAAAGTCTGTAACATTTGAAGACAGGGGTCGTTAGCATTTTCATACAAAAGTCTGTAATATTTGAAGACAGGGGTGTTAGCATTTTCATACAAAAGTCTGTAACATTTGAAGACAGGGGGTGTTGGCATTTTTATGCAAAAGTCTGTTATATTTGTAGATAGGGGGAGATAGGGGGTGTTAGCATTTTTATAGTGACAACTAAATATTCTTTCCCGCATACCACAGGTATGGCTATCATGATAATAATTATTAATTAAGCCTCAATCTCGCGAATATGTAAGAAATAATGATGACGATATGAACATTACCTTAACCATGACAAATGAATACGATAATTTTTGCCATAGCATAAACTACTGAATCAGAGCTATATCATTTCATAAACAAACAGAGCAGACCCTGATCAGACGGCTCCTACAGGAGCCGTCTGATCAGGGTCCGCTCTGTTTGCAGGTAAAGGGTTAATGTAAGATGTAAGATGAAAGTCGTGCAGATCTGGGTCGACTCTGTTTGCAAATGCGTTAAACGTGTATCTATTGGGTAAAACTGTGCCATCTCTTCAACATTCCCCGGAGAACAATGCCGCTAGTGTGTTTGAAATTGCTGTTTACAGCAGAGCCGTCCTGGCCCTGAATAGCTTACATGTACCTGGGTAACCACCAGTACAGTAGAACCTGTCTTAAGGTACCATTAAAACTTGTCTAAGTCTGGGTCTTTAAGACAGGAGAAGATTAATGCAGGACGAAAGTAATGCAGAAAGCTCCTATAGGAGCTTTCTGCATTACTCTTGCCCTGTATTAAAACAACCACATGCTTTTTTTAATATTCCTGTGTTCAAATCAATATAGATACGCTTTAGGCATGTTCTACTGTCTTTTTCTAAAATTTGAATTAACATTTTACTCCACAAATGCACCGATAATGGTCTTCTGTGTGTGCTTATGGAATTATATAGGTTTGATACTACAGTTTCTGCCATTGCCAAAGGCTCTCGTATTCATTCGTCATGATATGGTATTTTCCAATGGTGTATAATGGTATAATGGTGTCCCAAAAGACACGTTTACATCCCTTACCGTACATTTACGCTTTTACATCCCATGAAAACAGGATTGACCCCAGATCAGAAGTTCCTACTGCAGCTGTCTGATCAGGGTATGCACTGTTCAATCATAAAACATACTACTGTAAAGAGCGTTCACCCTTAGTTGGTAAAGGTAAGGCTACATGTATATGCATGAAAAGATATAAAACCCAGTTCATCAATATTCCGAGGGAGGGTTGGTGTAACACTCAAATTTTCATGGGGAAAGTTTATGTTAATGTGTTCATATTTTATGCAGTCTAACACAATTGCCTTGCTCCATCGCTGTAGTGGGCTAGTGGCCCGACGGTCAATGAGATGTTAGTTACCATGGCAATGCATTCCAACGGCAAATATGGAATAGATTATCACTTCTGTCATTTTAATAAAATACAAGAAATGGGGAATCCTAATTGTTTGTAATAATACATGCACATCTTGTCAAAATATCTAGTTGCCATGACTACATTTAGTTACATTTTCAAATAATCTACTATATGTAGATTGCTATCAATCAGACAACCAGTATGAGATAATTGATAGATCAACTTGAAATATTAATTAAGTCACCCTCATCACCACTCAGCATCATAAAACTAATATTGGTAAATATACAGGAGGAAACGTTTTAGGCTTCAAATGAAATAGCCGTTCTTGCCGCTTTCATAGTAGTATTAACAAAACGACACATACTGTAAAATCTCGATTATTCGAACACTAAATTCGTATTGTTATCGATCTTTAAAAGAGGTGTCAGCATAATGCATGGTGAAAGTCATGCAGAAAGCTCCTCTGGGAGCTTTCTGCATGGCTTTCACCACGCATTAAGCAGTCACCTGCCTAAAAGGATCTAAATTCTTCTATACAGAAAATTCGAATAATCGAAAGTTAAGTGTCTATAAAAATCTGTATCAAATATCGAATATAGTGCTACTTTTCGTTAACATTTACAACCAGCAACCAACATTTAGTTTTAGAAATAAAATTCGTATGTAAAATTCTCTTGGACAAAAATACCGTCAGTGTTTCGGAATCTTTCATGGGGAAAACTCAGACAGGTACTTAAAAAATAACTTGCTCAGCAGGCTAAAGGTTAATCAGCAATTCTTACACTTGATATGCGCTTTTGGCATCATACTGAAACATACTATTCACATTGAAACCGAGAAGGTAGAACACGTTTTCACAAGGATGAGCACATAACAGTGCGACCAAAATGATGTGAGATGTCTTGATTTATTTTCCTAGAACAAAGTTAACGTTCAGGAGAAAATAAAATTTGTTTCTGAAATAAAATATACATGTAAGTAAAGATAATTATATCTATGTGTTCATCTCTTTATTTTACTTAACCCGTAACCCCATACATACGCTTTTCTAAGTTTTTGCAAACAGTGTAGACCCAGACCAGACGTCTCCCGAAAAAGCCGTCTAATCAGGCTCTGCTATGTTTGCTAATGACATGATATAATTATATCTGTTTCTACACTTTCTGCCTTGATCAAATTCCTGTGTTCACCTGTTATTATAAAAATATATCTAATTAATATACATAGTGGCATTGCCTCTTACATGAATATTCATGAAGTAAAGGGTTCACTCTTCACATGTTAACCCTTTCGCTGCCAATGCCGGATCTGTGATTACCTATGCAAACAGTTTGGATCCAGATGAGACGCCGAGTAACTCGGCGTCTCATCAGGATCCAAACTGTTTGTTACTGTTTCTATGTTTTTGAAACAAAAAATTTAGAAAATCAAAAGAATGAAAATTTGTAGCAGACGACAAAGTTAGCAGACGACAGAATTTGGCAGCGAAAGGGTTAAGACCATCTTGACTGGAATTTGCAAATAACTTCGATACAGATGATACGCCGAGTAATCAAGTGTCTCATCAGGATCCAAACTGTTTGGCACTCGGGGGAAAAACCCATATCCCTTTCCCTGTTCTATGGTAATTCCAAATTTCAATACCTACAGAATACATATGGACAAAATAGTTACAATGAAATATGGAAGGTGGAACACTGTAGCCATTTTAAAAAGTAAAGAAACAGATCTATCGCATTCCATTAGCAATGAGAGCAGACCCTGATCAGACGGCTCCTATAGGAGCCGTCTGATCTGGGTCTACTATGTTTGCAAATGCGTGAAAATGCGTTTATATGAAGGAAAGGGTAAAATTAAAACGAACTGGATGTCAATGAAAATTTCAGCATTCAAATTGCGCAGACATTATTTTTTCAGCATTAGACACGTTACACATATAGTGCCTGTCTTTATATACATGTAGCACATCTGACGATTAACTGTTGAAACTCATTACACCATTCAACAAAATTGTTCATGTATTATTTATTGACGAACTCCAGCATGTGTTCTCGTTCTCAGCCCTTAAGTTTTTCCTTTACTCCATAAATACGCCTTTCTACGCCTTAGCAAACAGAGAAGACCCAGATCAGACGGCTCCTGGAGGAGCCGTCTGATCAGGATCTGCTCTGTTTGCTTGTGATACAATATAAAATTGATTCTACAGTAGGGACAGAGAAAACGTATTTTGTCCATGTGCTATTAAAACAATTAATCGAATAAGTGTCCATGATATCATCATTTCTTACATGATCTGTCATGGGTAAATGGGTAAAACCCCTTCTCATACTGGCGCTTGTAGGCGCCTCGGTAAACGTCACTACTTGAAACCACTATTGTAAATAGAGCATTTTCTCTATATATCGCATTGGTTTCGCAACTGCACAATTCTAAAATTTTCATTTTTTCTAGAAAATGCTCTTTTTCAGTAGAGGGTCTGAAGTAGCCTATGAGGGAATTTGTTTGAACACTGTTTACTTCATATTTACCTCACAAACCTTTCAGTTTCAAATTGTAATAGCCAATAAACATTCGCATTTACATTTAAAAGTACAGTGTAATGGTACGCCATTGCATTATATTCATTAAACCTTGAGCCTTTTATGGTATTCCTTTCATGTTATTTCAGGAATTACAATAATTTCAGCACTCTTGGCAAAAGGTTATCTAAGGAATATTCCTACAAAAATATCCACTCCTTACATATACAGAGGATAGTTAATTGAACGTACTCAAATGCTAAAATCGTCATTTCTCCACCAAGCCCTATCTTGTAACCACTCTTTATTATTAAAATTATCTCGTCGAGACGAATCTAAAGAGTAGTCACAGCATAGGGTTTGGTAGAGAAATAAAGAAGTTATTCTTGAAAATGTTTTAATTTACACATCTTATCTGGAGCCCTGGTATACATAGTGCTAATGTCCCACCTAAGGAAGTTTCCTTCAAACCTTTACTAATATCCAACTCATGGTTTCAGAGAAGATTTCCAAACAAAATCACCAGTGTCGTACATTGAATATTAGTACTTCTCCTTTTGGCCATATTTGTTAAAGAATCAAAATTTAATGCGAGTTTGAATTTCGGTAAAGGGCCAAATAAGCAACAGGCCTGTCAGTTTTCCGACATCAGGACAAAGAAAACTAGCCCCGTCCCTGGCGGCCATGTTTTTATATGATCCAAAACGATTGAACAAGATCGGTTAATGGTCAGCAAAGGATAATTACTGCAAGATTACATTGAAATATGCAAAGTATTTTCAGAGAAATTTTAAATTTTCAATGTATCCCATACATGTATAAGGAAAATTGGCACCACTCCTGGTCGCCATGTTTGTTAACAAATCAAAGTAGAACAACTTTGGTAAAGGGCCATCTTGATCGTTCCAGGAAAATTACATTGAAAACTATCAAGTGGTTTCAAAGAAGACTTTCCGCTACTTACAGTAAAACCTCGCAAATGCTACCACTAAAAGAAGTATAATTCTGGGTGCTGGATGCAAGTGGTAGCTTAATGTAGGACAAAAGTAATGCAGAAAGCTCCTAGAGGAGCTTTCTGCATTACTTTTATCCTGCATTAAGCAATCACCTGCTTATAAAGACACCCAAGTTTATTCATTAAGTGGTCGCATTAGATGGGTTCTACTGTATATACAAGGAAACTTATCATCGTCCCTGATTGGAACGAGTTTGGTAGAGTGTCAACAAAGGATCTTTCCTGTACAGTTACAGTAAACCCCTCTAAACCGGATTTTCTGTAGAGAAGAATTAAGTGCTTTTAGGCAGGTGGTTGCTTAATGCAGTGTGAAAGTCATGCAGAAAGCTCCTTAAGCTGCCATCTATCTGTATTTATACTAAACTAAACGTCCGGTTTAAAGCGGTTATACTGCATATTAATTCTGTCACGTGGTTTCAGAGGATTATAATGTTTAACATTCTACTACAGCTATATAAGAGAAGTTAGCCCCGCCCGGGGCGCCCCTAATAAGTCATATTTTTATTCTTTTTTATCTGTTTATGTTTTATGATTTGACGAAACAAAAACAGTTTGAGCAGTTTTGGTTGAGGGTCACTTAAGGATAATTTCTGCCAGATTACACTGAAATCGTCCCTGCGGTTACAGACAAGAAGATAGTCAAAGTGTTTCATTTCGAGTGGTATGGCAACCAGTATTCTACAATTCTTTACACAAAAAGAAATATGACCTCACAAGGACCATGTCGGTGAACCTGTGAACTCTGTTCACATTTGGAGCAGTTAAATTGGAGGTGATGCTGTTTTAAGTAAAATGTTGACGACAGACGACTTACACAGCACGACGGACAGACGGGCGACGACGGACGACAGACAAAGCACTAACTAAATTTGAGCACTTTGTGGGCAGGTGAGCCAGAATTGACCAGCAATCAGAGATGGTTCAACATCGTAGCGGTAAAAATTCGGAATGTGGATCTTATCCCAGTTATTAGTTAACCCTTTCCCTCATATAAACACTTTTCACGCATTTGCAAACAGAGTAGATCCAGATCACACGGCTCCTAAAGGAGCCGTCTGATCAGGATCTGCTCTCTTTGCTTATGACATGACATAGATTTCATTCTACTTTTTTGTCAAAGCAAAATATTTCCTTTAAAAATACATTATAAAAATAAAAGTTCAGTTAATAAATATTCATGATGTCATTATTTCTTGCATATATATTGAACAGGTAAAGGGTGAGGAGACTCTTATACAAAGTATTGCCATATTCAATCTCCATGGGTGTTTAATATTCAAGTGGCATTGTAGAGAACCGCCCATCCGCCGCATTAACAACAACCGGAAACAAAACCAACGATATGGTACCCGCCCAAACATGTCTCGAACTCTTTACTTGATGCAGATGCCTGTTTGCGCATTTTCAACCACAACAGACACAATAAATCAGAAAGCTAATGGGGTTATCTGATCAGGACATACACTGATTCTTACATAATGATATAGATCTGGTTATGACCTATAATGTCGTAGCCACATACATCATAATCAAATATAATATTATTCATGATGTCATTGTTTCTTACATGAATATTCATCAGGTCCTGTGTTGACACAACGGCCGGTTTGGACTTATACTGTTTGCATAACGTCCAACACAACATGCGAATTTTCTCGTGGCTCAGTAGCATGCAAACCGACAAAGAGAGTTTACATTTCTAAGAAAACATGTTCACAAACAAGGTAAAGCGGCATTCAACACTCTATAACCAACAGTCGTCGGCAAAACAAGTGCATTCTCCATCAGTTCTGATAACATGTTTTTTTCGATTGTTTTTCGAAATAAATACAGTAACACCCTGATAGTTCGAACATTATAACACGTATCATTATCGGTCATTAAGACAGGCGGCAGCTTAATGCAGGGTGAAAGTCATGCAGAAAGCTCCTCTAAGGAGTTTTCTGCATGACTTTCGCCCTGCATTAAGCAGCCACCTGCCAAAACACAGAAATAAACTCTTTATTACTAAAATTTCGAAGTATCGAGTTTTTACGACTGTGGAACATTATAACGTCCTAAAGAGTTAGGGCCCTACTGACTCATCGGCACAATTGGATCGAAACTACTTGGAAAATTATTAGAAATCCGACCACTGAGTGGTGAGCATTACACAAGCATTCGAAAAGCGTGCCTGTAAGCTAGGAACTCATTGGTAATTTACGAGAATAACTTTCTGAGAAATTCCTGGCATTTGTACAAAACTCGAGTTTTTTCAAGGCCGAGCTGAGTGTTTCAGTGCCAGGGATGTTTTGAATGATCATGCCCTTACTGCAGAACCTGTTTCAAAAAGACACGACTAGCTGAGTGAAAATATTCGTTAAAAGAAGACGTCTACTTCATACAGAATGAAGTAATGCAAGAAAGCTTCCTTTCAGAAAGGGGACTTTCTGCATTACTCTTATGTAGCGTTAAGCTATTGCGTTGAAGACTGGTGGATTGTTTTGAATTGTAGCTTAGAGAAATTTTACTGTGCGCTAAATATAGGTGACTGAATTCCCGAAACTTTCCAATACTCACGTGGCGCTGTCAATCATTATACCGGCCAGGTATTAGTAGAAATAACATGTTATTTCTGATCAAGTATATACAGTAAAAACTAGATACTTCGAAATTTTAGTAATGAAGACTTGATGTCCTTGTTGGCAGCTGGTCGCTTAATGCAGGGTGAAAGTCATGCAAAACGTTCCAAGACTATTATTCCTATTACTAGTATGTGTATCATTATTTTTATTAATACACTACATATATCTTGTAAAGAATCAATACTGAACACATATTAACAATAATGTTGGCAATTAAATAAAGGAAATTATCTTATGGTTCTGGGATCCAAGTACATACAAAAGAACAACAACCATACATAACCCCACACTCTATGCACCTTTCACAAATAAATGTCTTTTAAATAAGGCCACAATCAACCATCCGTCAGAGATTTGGCGTCCGAACAGGGTATACAATTATTATGAAATGGTCGTCAATGAAAATAAGAGCCGTGTATTGTATAGATCTTGATCAAACACTACATTGTTTCTCGATCTACATTTTTGAAAATTGATTTCAAAGTTTTGTTCATCCAGCAAAATGAAGGCACCATCCGAACGCTCTACAGAACTTGTATGTTGGAGATTCTCGTGATATTTAACCCTTTCACCGCCGAAATCGCCTTTATGCACCACGACAAATAGTGCAGTCCTAGATCAGACGCCGCCTTTTCAAGGCGGCGTCTGATCAGGGACTTCACTTTTTGTCCCATTCTCTATTTCTATATATATGCTTTATTCGTTTGAAATTTGCATTTATTTATCTCATTTCCTTATTGTACTGAATGTTTTAACAAAATGTGGATTGCGGACGTTAGAAATTTGGCGCCGAAAGGGTTAAAACAATAACTCAACCCTTATCCTGCTATTCGTGACGTTACTCGCATTGACAAACAGTTTGGATCCATATGAGACGCCGAGTAACTCGGCATCTCATCAGGATCCAAGCTGTTGACACTCGGGCAATAGTTTCTAAACCGCTCGGCCGAATCGGAAGTAGTTACGATTGTAGCATATTCAAATTTGAGCAGATATTATTCTTAACCCATTCCCCCATAGGCTATTTTTAGATCCAACCACCACTTTGAACACATCTACCGAAAAGGAGCATTAACTAGAGAAAATATTTTTTTAGAATTTTGTAGCTTGAAACCATTGTGATAAATAGAGCATTTGCTCATATAGGAGCAAATGCTCTATTTATCACAATGGTTTCATAAAGTGACTTTTACAGCGTCGTCAAAAGTCGTTAATACATGTATCAGGGAAAGGGTTAAAGGGTTAGATTTATGTAAACGTTTTGAATTTGTTTGACGCAAACTGACCTTCCATGCTTCGACTACGTTATCAGAGATCAACGGAAATTTGCATCAAATTGCACGTGCCTCCCTCGTGTGGAATTTCACCCTACACAATCGTCTCGTGAAAAAAATCAATATCACCCAACAATATCGTGGTTGTGTGGTATCAATTATTATTCTTTATTGCTTCCATCACAGTTTCCTGTAATTGGATGTGATAATGTAACGTAAATGATTAATTACGCACTTTTCAACAGGGAATATGTGTCCTGTTGGCTACTGCCTCTGTTATATCTTAGAGTCCTTTTGTTTCCAGAAATTAAGAGATATTTAATTGTAACTTCAAATATTAATGGACTGAGAATACCAACTGATTGAACACGCTGATGCGTATATATCTTTTACAAAAAGTGCATACATGTATTCTATTTTTTGGTAACAAAATGACAATGATAATAAAAAGGAATAATCGTTTCAGTCTATTTTTTCGAATAAATAATTTGCTAAATACAGCGCAAAATTCTTCGAAATTGAAATTGACCCTTTACTCCATAGGAACACATTTTGCCATCTTTGCAAACAGAGTGGACCCAGATCAGACGGCTCCTGTAGGAGCCGTCTAATCAATGCCTGCTCTGTTTGGTTATGCAATAAAATAGATCTACAGTAAAACCTCTCTATAACGACCACTAAATTGTGTTAATTAGTTGGTATTTAGGACAGGTGGTGGCTTAAAGCAACGACCACTAAATTGTGTTAATTAGTTGGTATTTAGGACAGGTGGTGGCTTAAAGCAATGTGAAAGTAAAACAGAACGCTCCTATAGGAGCGTTCTGTTTTACTTTCACCTTGCTTTAAGCATCCACTTGCCTTTAACACATGATACTTGATATAATTTAGTGGTCGTTATAGAGAGGTTTTACTGTATTTTAACATTTTCTGCCATAATAAAACAATCATTGTAATACTAAACGTTCTGTTCTGCACGTGTCGAGAAAATAATAATATTTATGCCGAAAACTCACTTACAAGTGGCACCTAGGAACCAACACAGAAGGACGGTTTTTACGCAAAGCAAAACTAATACAGAAATTTGGGTGTTTTCAGCATTACAGTACAGTAAATACCCTCTAAACTGGACATTAAATTCAGTACAAATATCGGTTTTGTAGACAGGTGGCAGCTAAATGCATAACACAACCATTTTAACTCTTTTGGCGCCAAATTTCTAATTGTCGTCTGCAATCCAATTTTGTTAAATCATTTGGTACAATAAGGAAATGAGATAAATAAATGCAAATTTAAAAGGAATAAAGCACAGATATAGAAATAGAGATTGAGACAAAAAGTGAAGTGAGCTGCTAATGGGTTAAACAGATAAAGCAGTTACAGTTAAGTGTTACAACTTAATGCAGGACAAACGCAATGTATCTATTGCTTCGCCCCTATAGGATGTGTCTGCATTTCTTCTGCATATCAAACCCTACTATTTGAACTTGTAACGAAAAATGCCCTTATTATACAAAACAAACCGCTTTAGTCGGTACTAACATAAAATGTTGTTGAACAACAAAATATCACCGGTCAGTGTCGAACAATTACTAAAACACAACCCGAATAAATACTTATAGATTGACGAGTGAAATTGGGTCTTCGATATCAAACGCATGAAGGTTTAGTCTTTTTCAGCATTTATTCGATTGGTTCTTTTGCGAAATACTTCTTTTCAACATACATGTATAAACTAATGATTAATGAAATTTTGGGCATTTTTACAACGCGTTGCAAAAATAGACTATCACTTTGTGTATCCGATGTAGAAATGTTTTACTGCAGTTTCTACACATTATTTTCCGCATGCTTGCTCGACTGGTATTCCGCTCCTGACAATTTCAGCATGATACAGAGAGGCATAAATCATTTCAAGGACCTCGGCACTGCATTCTTTCATGCTAGGAGTGATGCATTGCCGTTGAAACTATTTGCAGGAGAACAAAAACCCAAGTTGATTGACAGTTGCTGCTACACGAAAACGTATTGGGAGAAATGAGCAGTGTGCTGAAGCCTGATAAAAGCATTTACTCGAAGAAATGGTAGCTGCAAAGGCATTTGATAGGCAAGGGAATCCATTATATCCTTGGGATGTCATGCGATTCATCCTTTGGATGTCATGCCAATAAATACATGTAGTTTGAAATATCATTCAGAGGTCCGGATAAGATGCGTAAAGTAAAACGTATTCAAGAATAACTTCTTTATTTCTCCACCAAACCTTATGTTTAGACCACTCTTTAGAACTTCTTTATTTCTCCACCAAACCCTATGTTGTTACCACTCTTTAGAATCGTCTCTTCGAGACGATTCTAAAGAGTGGTCACAACGTAGGGTTTGGTGTAGAAATAACAATTTTGGTATTTGATTACGCACATAAATTATATTTATTGCTTTGCTATGTCAAAGGTATGGCCTCAACATCGTTAGCACAGAGGTCCGGATAAGATACGTACGAGCATTAAAACGTATTCAAGAATAACTTCTTTATTTCTCCTCCAAACCCTGTAGTGCGACCACTCTTTAGAATCATATCGAAGAGACGGTTCTAGAGAGTGGCCACATTATGGGGTTTAGTGAGAAAATGACGATTTTAGTACATGTACTTGGGTACGCACCTTTATCTGTAGTTATGAGAGTATTCGAAGCCGATTTAACTCAACGTCGCATTTACTGGAAGGAATGATATTTGCAAAGGCGTTTGATAGGCAATGACATCCATTATATCCTTGAGACAATCTATAGCAAGCATACAATGAGGGGTCTATAAGAACGCGTGGTTGCTTAATGCAGGACACAAGTGATGTAGAAAGGTCCTCTAGGATATTTCAAGGGTGGTACAAGAACAAGAACAAGAACAAAGGAACTTCTTAGAACTATATAGTTTTGAAACCAGTTTTAATAATACATTTGCTCCAATGGAGACAATGTTCTATTCATCACAATGGTTTCAAAAATGACTTTTACAGAGGCATCAAAAGACCTCAATATAAGAGAACATATTTAGATACTGCCTGTCTTGAAATCCAAGAACTATACTAACTGGTTTTCTTCTTTTTCTTCTTTTTGTTTTTGGGTGGGGTGGGGGTGGGGTGGGGTGGGGGTAGGGGTTAGTCACTGCAAACAAAAATGTACGTCAACCTTGCCATCTCAGGGTGTAACTGTTCTAAATTTCTCCAGCGTGATTCCCATGTGTTGTGTTCTCGGTAAATGTGAATATCATACGATATTACAAGAAAAACATTAATTGCTGTAAACATCAAAGGGCGCATTTACACGCCAACAGGATAATAATAATGATAACGGTGATCAGATGATGATATCATGATGATTATGATACTTTTGATGATGATAATTTGATTATGATGAAATGATGTAGATCTACCTCATTCTATACATTTACGTTTATAAACAATGACTATTAAACCGATGTTTTAATGCGTATATCTGTAACAATGCGTTTTATTGCGTATATCAGAGCAACAGAAAAGGTGCATATTCAAATACTAAAATCGCCATTTCTCCCACCGAATTTAAAGAGTCGTCACACCATCAGGCAAGGCGGAGAAATAACGGAGTTATTCTTGAAAATGTTTTAAAAAGCCGTCTGATCAGGATCTACTATGTTTACTTATACTATAGTATAGATGTGATTCTACAATTAATACCATGGTCAAGTATTCCTGTGACCACGAGCTTCTTTGACAATTAATCTAATTAATATTCATGATGTCAGTATTTGTTACATGAATATGCATGGTGCAAAGGATTAAAGAACAATAAAGCAAATGTTTTGCTAATATTAACCCTTCTCTTGCTGAATTTTAAAATACATTTCTCCTTCTTTACCCATGCCCTGTTGCATAATTACATATATGTTCACTGTGTACACCTATTTCGCTGTGCAATCACTACTGTGGAGTGCACTGGTTGCACAATCAACTTGTAAATAGTGCAGACCATGATGAGACAGCTCCTGCAGGAGCTGTCTCATCTGGGTGTTCACTATTTACAGGTACGTATATTGACGTGAATAGCAAGCGAAGGGTTAAACGAATTAATGGAAAAAAACATTAGCAAACAATGTCACGTGCACCTGTTCTATGTTTACGCAAATGGTTCGGGGACCTGTCATTAGTATATGGTAATGACCATTTGTATTCTAAAATAGTAGACTGTACTTCAATGGAATACATTCCACTATCAATAACATGTGTTTTCTTTATAGGCTAAATGTTCCATGTTACGTAAGTGCAATGCACTTCTTCCGCTCATGATTCCATATTAGACATCCTCATGGACAATGCTACTTCACTTTGACTCTAGTTGATGCAAGTTTGCCCAAAGAACGTCACAGTTTATTGTTACAAAACAACACATCCAGTAGTAGGCTCATTCCTCTATATACACGCCTTTTCACGCAATGGCAAACAGAGTAGACCCATATCAGACGGCTCCTATAGGAGCTGTCTGATCAGGGTCTATTCTGCGTGTTTATGGTATAATAAAGATCTGATTATAGTTTCTGGCTGAGCCAAAATACCCTGTGTCATTGTTAGCCATCCGCTAATAAATAACTGTTTGCAAAAGTATGTCTATGGCACAGATACATCAAACGACGCTTGCACACATAACCTGGTGAACAATCATGCAAAACATAATGACATTATGAATATTTATAAACTTTTAACCCTTCTCTTGCTGAATTTTAAAATACATTTCTCCTTCTTTACCTATGCCCTGTTGTATATTTACATATATCTTCACTGTGTACAAGTATTTCGCTGTGCAATCACTGCTGTGGAGTGCACTGGTTGCACAATCAACTTGTAAATAGTGCAGACCATGATGAGACAGCTCCTGCAGGAGCTGTCTCATCTAGGTCTTCACTATTTACGGGTAGGTATATTGACGTGAATAGCAAGCGAAGGGTTAATGGTGTATGAACACAGGAGTTTTAGGTATGGCAGAATCTCTAGAATTAAAATCTGTATAATGAGATCACTATTATTTTATCAGCAAATGCTAATGGTTTCTTAAGACTGTGCATGTGTATTTTGTTACTGTACATATGCATTTTGTTTTCCTGATGTTAAAATTTAAAATTAGATGGTACCGCAGTATGCTGAATTATATATGCTGTTAAGGTGTGTGTGTGTAAATTAAGTATTACCCCTGGTTCTGTATATATAGAAATAAAATACATCTATATTTAAACTAACTAGCAAAAAAGCAGACCCTGATCGGGCGGCTCTTATATGAGGCGTTTGGTCTGGGTCTACTCTGCTTGAAAACGCAAGAAATGCTTCTCTATAAGGTAGAGGGTTAAGGAAAGCAAAACAAATGCAAAATGGTTTGTATCGTACTTGTTTGTGCGTGTTCTTCGGGAACATCATTTAATATAATTTATTATATAACAGCTGGAAGCTTAATACAAAAAAACATACAGTAAAACCTCTCTATAACGGCCACTAAATTGTGTTAATTAGTTGGTATTTTGGGCAGGTGGTTGCTTAAAGCAAGGTGACAGTAAAACAGAACGCTCCTATAGGAGCGTTCTGTTTTACTTTCATCTTGCTTTAAGCACCCACCTGCCTTTAACACAAAATACCTGATGTAATTTAGTGGCCGTTATAGAGAGGTTTTACTGTAGCATAAAGCTCATAGAAAAGTTTTCTGCAATACACTTGCCCTACTTGAAGCAACCACCTGCTTCCAAACTCCTATACGAGTTTTTTGTATTTTGTTTTACCCGGAATTTAAAAAGATAAAACCTGCCTCACAGACCCATAATCTGGCCTAACACACTGCAGCAGTACATTCGCCAATGTCCTTCTGAATGTCTAATACCTAACGTACTGCCAGCTTCACGCAAATGTTTAACCCTCTCCTTTATATAAACGCGTTTTCACGCATTTGCAAACAGAGTAGACCAAGATCGGCGGTTCCAATAGGACCTTGTCGTCTCTATTGGTTTCATATTCAGTTAAAAACTATAACCTAAGCACTAACGATTTTATTGGTTCGAATGAGACATCGGGTTACTCGAAGTCATATTAACTCGACGCCGCATTAACTCGACGTCTCATTTTGATCTTAACCCTTCTCATGCTAGGCACGACTTTACTCGCATTTGTAAACAGTCTGGATCCAGATGAGACGCCGAGTAATGCGGCGTCTCATCAGGATCAATGCTGTTTGACACTCAGTCAAACAGTTTTTCAAAAGAAAATGATTTAAAAATGCAACAGGTCAGAGTTTTGACCAGACACATTATTTTTCAGCACGATTGGGGTTGAGTATTTCCGAAGCAGATCATGACTTTAACCCTTTCGCTGCCAAAGTCTGTCGTCTGCTAACTTTGTCGTCTGCTACAAACTTTCATTCTTTTGATTTTCTTCATTTTTATTTCAAAAACATAGTAACAGTAACAAACAGTTTGGATCCTGATGAAACGCCGAGTTACTCGGCGTCTCATCTGGATCCAAACTGTTTACATAGGTAATCACAGATCCGGCATTGGCAGCGAAAGGGTTAACCCTTTCCCTGTTCAGTATTCATGTAAGAAAATTAATAATGACATCATCAATATTTATAAGCTGTATTTTATATTTATAAGGCATTTGTAGACATGATTGTTTGGTATTGGTAGACACTGTAGAGCCGGGGCTTTTTAAATTAAATTTCAAAAGCAAACAGAGCAGACCCTGATCAGACGGTTCATATAGGAGCTCTTATCTGGGTGCACAGTGCTCCCTCTCTACAACGACACCCTTTGGGATACGAAGATTGTATGTGTTGTTCAGAGGGAGTTGTTATAGGGAGGGAAACTCAAACATAATTAGCTTGTTTGCAGATCCCCAGATAAGGTGTATTTCGAGAGCTAAAACCGTTATGCCTCGATCAAACCCTATGTTGTGACCACTCTTTAGAATCGTCACTTTGTGACGATTCTAAAGAGTGGTCACAGAATAGGGTTTGATGGAGGCATAAAGCAAATACGATGGAAATATTGTGTCTGGAGCCTTGTTGTTTCGGAAACAGTGACATGCGTTGTTGTAAGGAGGGAATCGTTATTGGGAGGGTCGTTGTAGGGAGGGAGCACTGTACCCTGTTTGAAAATGCGAAAAAACATGTTTATATGAGAGAACGGGTTAAGATATTATGATTAAACGCTTAAAACTTTTACTCCATGAGTATTCATGAAAAAGGTCATGACATCATGAATATTGATTCGATTAAATTTCAGACTGGCCTATTAGCACAAGAAACTTGCGCCAAAGCAGACACTGTAGAATCAGACCTATAAGTATTATTCCATAAGCAAATAGAGCAGACCCTGATCAGACGACCCCTATAGGAACCGTCTGATATGGGTTTTCTCTATTTGCAAAGGCATATAAAGGCGTATGTATGGAGCAAAGGGTTCTGTATCTGTATCTGTATATATACGTCGTAGAATCCTATAAGGCTTTTACACGACGGGTGAGAAGAGTCGCCTTTATTTCTGTCGATGATCTCGTAGGGCTGTCTTGAAAGCCTCTACGGAATCAGCATGCACGATGCTGTTCGGTAGTCTATTCCACTGTATCGTAGTGTCTACAAAGAATGAATTCCTGTATTGAGGTGTCTTGCTATTTGGGACTGCCAGCCCTTTTGTGTTGTTACATACTTGATTTTCTATTATATTGCTTGCACTGTAGTCTTTAAATCTGGTTGCCTTGACGTTTCTCCTCGGTCTTGACGGTTTCGTGAAAGTGGATTTCGGTAGAGCTGGTACTAATCCCTCTACTACCTTATACATAAGTACCAGGCGAAGGCTCAGTCTCCTGTCTTCAAGGGTCTCTAAATCTAGTTGTTCTCTCATTCTTGTTACTGCTCCCGTCTCTCTGTCCTTATAGTTCCTTTTAATGAATCTGACCGCACGGTTTTGAATTTTCTCCAACCTGTCTATGTCCCCTTTGAGGTAAGGATTCCAGATGGTTGCTCCATACTCCATTATAGATCTTACTACTGATATGTATGCCGTTTTCCTGCATTTTCGGGAACATTTCTTAAGTTCCGTCTTAGAAATCCAAGTGTGGCGTTGGCCTTTTTACATAAATTGTTTATGTGCACATTCCACTTGCGGTCTTTGGATATCTGTATGCCTAGATACGGATTATCTTGAACCTCTTGTAGGATATGGTTGCCGAGCTGGTAGAATTTGGATATCTTTTGGTTTATGGAGAGCATGTAACACTTTTTCGCATTGAATCTCATACCCCATTTGTTCGCCCATGTTTCTAGGTTGAGTAGGTCTGATTGAAGTTTCTCCTGATCCGTACTGCTCTTGATGGTTCGGTAAAGCAGGCAGTCATCTGCAAATAGACGTACTGATGATTTTACACAATCTGGGAGGTAATTTATGTGACAGAGAAACAGGATCGGACCAAGAACAATTCCTTGTGGGACTCCGGAGTCCACAGATGTTTCGTCTGACTGTCCACCTTCTACAATGGTTCGCATTTTGCGGGTTGTTAGGAAGTTGGTCAGCCAGGTGTGGATGCTCCCTTGAATTCCATATCGGTGTAACTTGTGTAACAGTTTGTCATGCGGTACCGTGTCGAATGCTTTAGAAAAATCTAGAATATCGACATCTGTTTGGTGCCACCTGTCATGTTCCTGGAGGAAGTCGTTCAGCGTAGTCAAGAGTTGTGTCTCACAGGAGTAGCCTGTTCGGAATCTATGGTTCAGACTTGTAAGGATTTTGTTACTTTCTAAGTGTGTCATTAGGTGTCTGCATATTATGTGTTCTAAAATTTTGCAGACAACAGATGTCAAAGAAACCGGCCTGTAGTTTTCGGCAAGATGCTTATCTCCTTTCTTGATAATACTGGATACATTTGCTGCTCTCCAATCAGTTGGGAGTTCACCAGTGTCTAGTGAGGCCTGCATTATGAGTTTCAGGATTGGGGCCAAATGTGCTGCACATTATTTTAGAATGCGGTTTGGGATGTTGTCAGGGCCTGAAGCTTTAGATGGGTTTACCCTTTCCAGTAATTTCTGCAAGCCGTTTCTGTCAATTTCTATCGGTTTGACTGTATTTTCTGTTTTTGCTTCCATGTGGGGTAGGTCTTGGTTTGCAGATTTCGTGAAAACTGATTTAAACTGTTTCAAGAGGATTCCTGCCTTCCCTTTATTGTCTGATACCAGTGATGCCCCTTCTTTTAGAGGAGCAATGCCTCCTGCATCTTGCCGTTTAGATTTTACATATTTCCAGAACGGTTTTGTGTTATTATTTTCCAAACCTTCTATGATGTCTGAGTTTATGTAGTCTTGCTCTGCTTTACGCATGTGCCTTTTACATTCTTTTTGAAATGCCCTGTAGTTTGACCATTTGTTTGTTTTGCGGGCCTGGTTATACAGTCTTTGTTTCTTTTTAATCATTTTCCGTTCCTTTCTTCTTATCCAAGGTGTACTATTCCTAGATTTTATTTCTTTACTCGGTATGTTTCTGTCCATTGTTTCAAACAGGTGTTTCCTAAAGGTTTCCCACATACTTTGAACATTTCCTCCAATTCTGCACTGGTTTCCAATGGCAGTTTTCGTATCCGCTAGGTCTACTTTAATCGAGTCCCAATCGGCTTTGCTGTAAATGTAACACTTTCTGGGTGCACACTTTTGGTGTTGGACTTTCGTCTCTATGTCTGTTATTACGATGTCATGGTCGGATATGCCTGGGACATTCGTAGATGACTTAACGAGTGTCGGGTTAGTGACAAACACCAAATCTAAAAGGTTGCTCTCTCTAGTAGGTGATTCATGGATCTGTGTCAATGAGCTTGCACCAGTGACATCGAAAAGACCTTGCTGTATATCTCTATCAGGACCTTTAGCTATCCCGGTGTTCCAGTTAATGTCCGGGCAGTCTCCTGCTAGAATAATATCTTTGTTACTACTTTGTATCTGTTGCAGTGATTTCTCAAGTTCTGCCAAATGTTTCTGGTGTATGTGTGGCATGTAGAAGGAGCCTATCAGCAAATCTCTACTGTTTTTCGTCTTGACCTTGACCCATTCAATTTCTCCTTCTGTGACAAAAGACGGTTGCTCCACTGAGATTAGAGATTTCTCTACGAGCACAAAAACCCCTCCTCCGAGGGAGCTACTGTCATTCCTGTAAGCGATATAATTAGAGGGGAAAATTTCACTTGATTTGACTGCGTTTCCCTCGGGGTTTCTACCTGGTTTTATTCCCTTTAACCATGATTCTGTCCCGCATACTATGTCCGGTTTTAGGTAATGTAATGCCATTTCAAATTCACTCTTTTTGTCTATGATGCTTCTACAATTTACGGTCATGACTCTGAGATTTTTCTTTGGCGGTATGTCATAAGGGTTGCTGGTTTTACTGACATTTGATCCCCTTGCTATTCTGCTACGGTTTGAATGACTGATTTCCCCTGCGGTATTTCCGGGGCTGCTTGTGCGCATGGGACTGAAAACTGAGGGAAGTGAGTCAATAGTGATATCTAGTCCTGAAATAGGTTCATAGTAATTTGAAGATTCGATTTCATAAGATCTAAATGTGAATGAACTGACGTTTATGCTATCACATTTGCAGCAGAGCCATTGTACATTGGATCTGTCTAAAAGTTCATAGTCTTGTGAACACAGATCCATGCAGGATTTGTGGTGCCAGATGATGCATCCATCACAGCAGACACCATAGCATTCCCATGTTACTGGGTGGTCACACATCCCGCATGGATAAATGTTTGCCTTTTGGGGGCCAGGATTTAGTTCGATGTCTCCTGCCAACAATGCCGTAAGGATCAGTAGATTTGCAGTACGGTTTACTTTGACTGGTAAGTTGATAGGCCTAGGCCCAGCATAGCTCATTTTGATGTTTAGTAGACTGTGTACTGACTGGCCTATTGACTTTGCGGTTTGGTTTGAATTTTGTGGGTACTGATGTTGTTCCCATTTTCTGTTCATGTTCGTGTACGCCGACAAGAAAGGTTTAGTACTCTATGAAGGCGACCTCTTAAATCCAGAAATGGAAAGAGAACGTCGGATATCTGTACTATTTCGTTTTTGTCGTACCCTTTATTACTTTTCTACAGTTACTCTGCAGCTCAATCATTGAGTACACTAGCGATAGGTGGATACAGTTTGTTCACTTAAATGTTTTCGTTATACATGCACTTTACCACTGTATTTGTCGTCGCGGTTGTTGTAGATTAGTCGGAGAGGGGATACGTTTATTTACACTGTTTGTCTTTTAGGGTGGGGATGGAATAAGTGTGAGGTTGGGCGCCCATAAACCGGTTTAACCCCCCAGTGACTTTTGTCACTGACCGTTCCAAGGCGGTACTTCCATCTTCCCCATATTGTGTGTTTGTTTTGTCTTTGTGCGTCTCTTGTTGTTTTTTATAGTTATGTACATTTGCTGTTTCCTTGAGTTGCTGTTCGGGCGACTATTTGTTCTGTATGTGGTGTTTCCTGCATGACTCAATTTTTGTACTTTTAGGGTAAACATTTGACCGGTGTAGTGTAGAAAAACCCACGCTTACCAAGTCAGTTTCGGTGTAGCTCAGAAAAACCCGTGCTTACCAGAATATGTTTACTCTTACCTCCAATCTACTGCTGTCCCCAACAGTCCCTTTTGGCCTGCTCTGCGATCTTTCTTAACCAAGCTCTAGCGAGAGTGCAGTCTGGATGTACACCGTCGCAGTATAGGTTGTAGTTGTAGCGGTGTTTCGTCTTTAGATTTTTCCCTCTGCTGCTTCTGTATCTGCTATTTACTTTCAGGTCTTGTGAAAATTGGGGCGAATTTGAGCCTAGTGTTCTGTTCAGCTCCCTAACCCTCCCGTTCAGATCATACACTTGCTGTTCCAAGGTATTATCCTGTTCCCCGAAGACGTCCGGATTTTTATGACCCTTAGCCTCGTTCCACTTCCTGATGGAGTAAACGGGCGTTTCTAAAAAGGTTAGCCTAACAGAGTCTTTATACTTGCAGGTTATCTCCCTAATCTCTTGATATCTGCTATAAATACTGTCTATTTCTCCTTCTTCTGATTTAATAGAAATGTACTGTTTGTTCTTACTGGTGAGGTCACAAGTCCCAAGCCAAACGTAAATCCAAATTTTCCCGTGTATCCTGAGATTTCTTTCTATATTTCTGTTCAACCATGCAGCACTAGACTCTGTTGTTGCACCCCCTTACTCCACCATACAATATGTCTCTCAGTCTGGCGGGTTACGTGCCGCTGGAGCCACTTCCCTTTACTGTCGGAGAGAACTACCGGTCTGTATATCCTTCTGCCAAGTGGAGGTTCCCTTGGCCTATTAATAAATTTATTCAGTTTGTATTCACTCATTTAAAAGATGTTACACTAGCGTTTCTACTTAAATCTACTTGTCGCGATAAGTTTGTTTTGACAGCTTTCAAAATGGCGACCCGATACAAGAATGACAAGTGTCGGAGTCCGGTTACTAATTCTCGGTATTACTGTGGATCTGAAAACTAAAGTAGTCAACAAAACATGTATAAACAATGATATAAAACAAAAGAAAGTCCTGGGTTTTTTTGTTATGTTGTGCAGAAATGTAGAAAGTTCTTCTATTTTTCTGTCTCATTTGAAAAGTCCGCCTTCCGCTCGCGCATGCGCAAAGTATTAGTACACGTTACATCGTTCCTACTCTTCTGTATAATTCAAAGACTTGTCACTTCCATAGCAACATGATCATATCACCCTGAAAATGACTTCAATATACGATGCGACCATATCTTGTCCACATTTTGCAAACAGTATGGATGCAGATGAGAGGCCGAGTCAATCGGCGTGCCATCAGAATAAAACGTGTTCGATATTCAGTTTCGACAAGGAAGAAGATGTTTTTTTCTCCATCTGTATAAAACGCAGACGGCATATTCAGCAGACGACATAAGTGTCGGCTTAGAGAGCTAGACACTCAAATGTCAACTCGTATTTGTATATAATTACTCCTGATTGCTGTGCTGAAAAACTCTATGATCACGAGCCATTTGTTCCAGCCATGCCGAGTGATACGGGCCAAATATTTAAATGATTGTTACATTAACAAATACATCGTTCACTTTTACTATTATTCCATAGATACACCTTTCTACATATTAGCAAACAGAGTAGACCTAGATCAGACGGGCTCCTGTAGGAGCCATCTGACCAAGGTCTGATCTATGTGTTTGTAATACAATATACATATACATATAATTTGTATCCAAAATATCTTATGTCCATGTGCTATTATAACAATTAATCTAATTAATATTCATTATGGCATTATTTCTCACATGAATATTCATTGAGTAAGGGTTAACCGTTAGAAAGCTAAAAGCAACTTTATAATACAGTAAAACCCCTCTAATGCGACCACTTAATGAATAAACATGGGTGTCTTTATAAGCAGATGGTTGCTTAATGCAAGACAAAATGAATGCAGAAAGCTCCCCTATGAGATTTCGGCATAACTTTTGTCCTGCAGTAAGATACCTACTGCATCTAGCATCCAGAATTATACCTCTTTTAGGTGGTCGCATTAGCAGAGTTTTATTGTATACAGTAAAACCCCTCTAATGCGACCACCTTAAAGAGGTATAATTCTTGGTGCTAGATGCAGGTGGTAGCTTAATACAGGACAAAAGTAATAGAGAAAGCTTTCTGCATTACTTTTTGTCCTGCATTAAGCAACCACCTGCTTATAAAGACACACATGTTTGTGCATTAAGTGGTCGCATTAGAGGGGTTCTGCTGTACAATGCAACCTGGTTGGATCCTGATGGGACTAGGTCTTATTAGGATCCAAACTGTTCGCCACTTTCATTGAGGTTTTGAAAAGATATACATGTGTACAAGACAAATCAAAGCTGTTGATAGGGAGCATGTGTACAAGACAAATCAAAGCTGTTGATAGGGAGCGAAGAGGCGATTATAAAGAGTAGTAGTGGTGGAATAATAACCCTTTCCTCAATAAATACGCCTTTCTGAGCCTTTGCGAACAGAGTAGACCCAGATCAGATGGCTCCTACAGGAGCCGTCTGACCAGGGTCTGCTCTGTTGGCATATTATATAATATAGATATGATTTTTCATAAATATTCACGGAGTAAAGGGATAATGGAGTTATTCTTGAAATGAGTTTGAGTTATGCTCATGCGTCTGGGTCTTTTCAGAACGTCGCCATCTCTATACGCCATGATTATTAATGTAAGAAATAATGACATCATTAATATTAACTGAATTAACCTATTACCTCATAGGCTAATTTTTAAGATACATGTACAACCTCTTTCAATAAATCTACCGAAAAGGAGCAATAACTAGAGAAAGGGGAAACTTTAGAAGTTTGTAGTTTGAAACCATTGTGATAAATAGAGCATTTGCTCCTATAGGAGCAAATGCTCTATTTATCACAATGGTTTCACAAAGTGATTTATACGGAGTTGTCAAAAGTCGTCAATATGAGGGAATGGGTTAACTGTTATAATAGAGCATGGACACAGGAGGTTCGGGTCAAAGTAGAAACTGTAGAATCATATCTATGTTATATCATAAGTAAAACAGAGCAGACCCTGATCAGACGGCTCATACAGGAGCCACCTAATATGGGTCTACTCTGTTTGCAAACGCGTGAACAGACGTATTAATGGAGTATATAGTTCATTTGCACGAGCTTCAGGCTATAACAACAAGAGGGCCAAGATGACCCCTTAACCCATTCCCTCATATTGACGACTTTTGACGACTCTGTAAAAGTCACTTTGTGAAACTATTGTGATACATGTAAATAGAGCATTTGCTGCAATAGGAGCAAATGCTCTATTTATCACAATGGTTTCAAACTACAAAATATTAAAATTTTCCTTTTCTCTAGTTAACGCTCCTTTTCGGTAGATTTATTAAAAGAGGTCGTATCTAAAAATGGCCTTTGAGGTAATGGGTTAATCGCTCACTTGATTACCATAGATTTAAGATTATAGCTGATTAGTCCCAGGATGGGGTCAATATTGACATAAGGGAAGATTGGGCTAAAACGTGATCTCTAGAGTACCCTACTTTGTGATCCCACCCACCCATGATCAAACTCAACCTTGATACCACCAAGAAAAACATTCTGAGCAGTTTGAGGAGGATTGGGCTGAAAATGCGACCGCTGGGGTGTAAGTAATATTTTTCTAAGATATGACATACTTTTTGGCCCCACTAAACCAACTTTCAAACTCCTCCAAGATATTATCAGGACAATCATTCTGACCAGGTTTCATGAAGATTGGGCTAAAAAGTGACCTCTAGAGTGCTCACAAGGTTTTCCTACCATTGGACCTAGTGACCTAGATTATAACCCCACGTGACCCACTTTCGAACTCGTCCAAGATGATCAATGTTCTGACCAAGTTTCATGAAGAGTGGGCTGAAAATGGGACATCTAGAGTATTCACAAGGTTTTCCTACTATTTGACCTAGTGACCTAGAATTTAACCCCATATGACCCACTTTCAAACTCGTCCAACATTCTATCAAGACAATTATTCTGACAAAGTTTCATGACAAAAATGTGATCTCTTGATTGTTGACAAGATTTATTTTACTGTTTGACCTAGTTTTAGACCCCACATGACCCACTTATAAACTCGTCCAAGATTTTATCAAAACAATCATTTTATAGAGTTTCATGAAGACTCGGCTAAAATGTGACCTCTAGAGTGTTCACAAGGTTTTTTACTATTTTTTTTACTATTTGACCTAATGACCTAGTTTTTGACCCCACATAATCCACGTTCAAACTCGTCCGAGATTTTATTAAGACAATTATTCTGACCGAGTTTCATGAAGATTGGGCTGAAAATGTGATCTCTAGAGTGTTCACAAGGTTTTCATACTATTTGACCTAGTGACCTAGTTTTTGTCCCCACATAACCCACTTTCGAACTCGTCCGACACTTTATGAAAACAATCATTCTGGTCAAGTTTCATGAATATTGGACTACATAAAAGTGTGACCACTAGAGTGTTCACAAGCAAATTGTTGACGATGGACGACGCACGGCGGACGACGCACGATGCACGACGGACGACGGACATTCAAGTCTCCCAAAAACTCACCCTGAACTTCGCTCGGATGTGTACAGCGACCACCTAAAATAAGTATAGTAAAACCTCGATAAGTCGAAAGTTTTAGTATAGAAGAATTTAGACCCTTTTAAGCGAGTGGTTGCTTAGTGTAGGATGGAAGTCCTGTAGAAAGCTCACGGTGAAGCTTTCTGCATGACTTTCACTCTGCTTTATGCTGTCACTTGTCTTTGTGGGGGCAAAGATCGATAATGATACGTATGTGATTGTTCGAATAACCGAGTTATTACTATATACATGTAAGCGGTAGCTTAATTGTCGTCCTGTATTAACCCTTACGCTGAATTTTCAAATGGACTATTCCAAAACTACAAACATGTCAGGCTTATGGTGAATATTTAGGGATTATTCTTAAAGAAAAGTGTAACGTGTCAAACAATGCAGATTCTGATGAGGGGCTCCTCTAGGAGCCCTCTAATCTGGGTCTACACTGTTTGCAAAGGACATTGGTGACTCGTGTCCCGCACAGTAAGAGGTAAGCAAGCACCTACTTTCATAGAGGAATTTCCAGAGCTGTACAAAAGAAGAGTATTTAGAAAATTTTCTATACACGTGTTATTATCAATGCTGTTTATTCTATATTTATTATACTGCTTATATCAAATGGATGAAAACGACTTGCGGCAGATTGCTGACTTAATTAGTTCTCGGTAATATGTCACATACTACCCCACCCACCACCACTACACACACACTTGTCTCATCTCCTCGCTGCCCCACTCCACCCCTCCCCATCAACATCATCAACAAGAGTAGCCAGTATCATAATATAATTAAATCAATTCAATTCTATTACAACACATGTGTACGGCCAAAACACTTAACCTTTGAATGCGAGATACAAATGTACCGGTATTTGCAAACAGTGTATAGTGTAGACCCAGATCAGAGCCCTCTGATAAGCGTCTGCACTGTTTGACATTTATAAAAAAAAAGAAGCTCTCGCTAATTATACCCTTGCATACTGAATAAACTCTTTCATTAATCAGCAATGGTCCATTCCATTTTTTAAAATTCAGCATTTAAAGGGTTAGCCATTAGTGATAAACTGCAAACTACAGGAACAAGGTAGCAATGAAACACAATATATAGCATGTACATGAATATCTGTAAATCAATAATGACTGCTGTTGACGTTGTATATAAATCGTCGATTCAGTCAGTGAATTCGGTGTCTGCTCTTAAGATGATGTCTGCTATGTCTAGGACAATGGCAAACCCCAAAATAAACTTGAACTCGTGCTTAGAATAGACGGATAACAACACAAGCTGTTGTCTAGTAGTAATAGTAGTAGCAGCAGTAGTAGTAGTAGTAGTAGTAGCAGTAGTAGTAGTTGTTGTAGTAGTACTACACAAAGTTCTACACAAAGACCACTAAAATAATTCTAAACCAGTAAATCGGTCACTTAAGTGCTTGATGAAGAGAAATTGTGCTTGATTAATACGACCGAATATTAAAAGTTACAGGAAAACAGAGATCAAATGCTACACCCAATATCATTATACCTAGCAACCGCATGCAAGTATGTAAATATCAAATGAAATCCAAACAATACCTACCTTTAATCACAGGTAATGAGCTGGGTGGAACTCCTTACAGTTTAGATCCGAAATATACACCCAAGTTGCACTTGTTGTTGCAATAAGTGTTACAGTAAGCTCCCCCTAAACCGGATGTTTACATTAACTCTGTAACGCCGGGTATCAGGGGACAGGTGGCAGTTTCATGTATGTGAAAGTCATGTAGAAAGCTGCAAATGGAGCTTTCTGTATGACTGTATTTCTGCCTTAACCCTTTACTCCATAAATGTGCCTTTCTACGCCTTTACAAACCGAGTAGACTATGATCAGACGGCTCCTGCAGGAGCCGGCTGATCAGGGTCTGCTTTGTTTGTCCAAGGAATAAATAATATAGATCCAATCTTCAAGATTCTATGTTAATATCCCATTTTACAATTAATCCGATTAATATGCATGATGCCATCAATTCTTTCTTGAATATTCATGGAATAAATGGTTATGTAAATTACCTACTGAAAAAGACCTACACCATTCAGTACTAAATGTCATGTCTTTGAGGGATTTTTACTGTAAATAATCCTGATGAGTTAAGAGCACACCGCGATATTAGGCACTGCACATGTACAGTGTTTCACTATAGACTGAAAAAAATGCACTGACCAAGTCTTTGTGTAATGTGGCCTCGCGAACCCGAGCTTCATACAAATCTAAATTACTGCTATTACAAGAAAGCATCATTTATTTATGGGGTTTCGTTTAGCAAGCTCCAATTAACAAACTGGCCATGCGGATACTACAACTTCAACTCCACTCTCAACCCTTAAAATGTGGAATACGAGCGTACTCACAATGCCAAACAATGTAGATATATCATGATATGAGGGCCCATGTAGCAGTTTTATTATCAGGGTATGCACTGTTTGTTATCTAAACTGATCTTTCATACTGAAAATACTCGGTAAACAATGAAGGGCCACCCCACTTTAAAACTTTAGCATTCAAAGTGTTAAGGAACGGGTCTCATTAACCGATGCTTTGTTTAGCTAGTGATGTGTATACACTGTAGATCAAGACCAGATCTGGAATTATTGTCCATTTCGTCTGCGCTTAATTAGGTCCGAATCTCTTTGACGCATCTTTTATTGACATTTCACGACCCAAAGATCCTAATTAAGCCAAACCAGTCAAGAAATCAGCAGAAGCGGACAGTTTCATGGTGCTTAAGGGGTGACTCCCAATGGTATCGATTTCTCTCCCATTTTCCAAGCTAAAGCACGTCGCCGCGCATTCGAAATGAAAAAAATATAATCTGAACAGAGATCGGATGGAAGATAAAATACATTTTCCGCTATAACGCCTGCTGTTTACATAAAAAACAGTGCTTGCTACATTAATAGCATGTGTGAATGAGTACATTAAATCTGCAACGACTGCAATAAGGACCAATGAGAATTCATTACAAACATTCGGACACTTGATCATTGCTTACTTGACGTGTGATCTGTATCAAAACTGTACGTAAATCACATTCGGTTAAATGTTGATCTATCGTTTGAAGGATCTCGCCTTTCGCGGATGGATCACTTGCGTCGGGACAGCTTCATTGATCGCGTAACGCCTGGGTTCAGTAATATTTTATACTCAGCAATCACCATGTGACACATGTATAGAGATAATAACGTCTCTGGAAATCCCCTAGCTGGAGGTCAATCACCCACTGCTATAACCAATATAAGCCCATCTATTTAAAACTTCAGAGACACAATTAAGTGAGATGCGTAAATTAAAAGTTTTTTTTCAAGAGTAATGCCTGTGTTAGAAACTAGAATCTTAAATCAAAGGCTAACGAATACCCCACCCCACATACCACACATATACATACACACGCGCACAAGTATATACCCTCAAACGCACGCGCACGCACGCACGCACAGACACAGGCGCACACCAACCTACCCATCCATCCATCCCCCACACAAACATACATACACGCACACACGCGCGAACGAACGAACGCACACATTCACACTCACCATGCCAGCTTTAGCTCAAGCTCGTTATTCATATATACTGTTAAAATGTCGATAATGAGCAGTAATTATTCATAGTGCTATCGGTCAAATGCAAAACTGAATGAGAAAATGGCAGGTGTACACGTTCTAGTGACAGTGAAAACAAATGTAAAATTTATTCAAATGGCACAAAACTGTAGAAGCAGCTCGTACAAATTTTGACTTTTCTTTTTTTATTCGATCCATTATGTAACCATGTATCTGAGAGAAACGAATTTTCTTGCCTTTGCAGAGTGAACCCAAATCAAACGGTCCCTGTAGGCTCTGTCTGATCAGGATCTGCCCTGTGTGCTTATGAAATACAGTAAAACCTCTCTATAACGGCCATTAAATTACATCAAGTATTTTTGTCAAAGGCAGGTGACTGCGTATTTAGCAAGGTGAAAGTAAAATAGAATGCTCCTATAGGATCTGCTCTGCGTGCTTATGAAATATATTGTAGTATTGATATGATGCTACAGTTTCTGCCTTCCCCAAACCTGCCAGTGTTTATATGCGTTTATGACAATTCAGGTAATCAATGTACTATTGACTCCGAGGTTACAAAGCTTTTTGCTTGAGTCTGAGATCATTCTCAAGCATCTGACCAATCAGATACTTGAGAATGATCTCAGACTCAGACTCTGAAGTTTTATAACCTTTGGCCCAGATGTCAAATATTTATTACATAAATAATAATTCTAAGGATAAATCCTTTACTCTGTAAATACGCCTTTCTATGCCTTTGTAAACAGAGTAGACCCAGATCAGACGGCTCCTGTAAGATCCGCTCCGTTTTCTTATGAAACAATATAGATATCAGTGTACAGTTTCTGCCAGGGTCATAACTTCCTGTATTTATGTGCCATTATAAAAAATAATCTGATTAATATTCGTGATATTAATTATTTCTTACATAAATATTCCTGGAGTAAAGGGTTAACTATGTTAAAGGTTAAATAAACCCGGCATGACAAACTATAACCCTACAAAATTAATCACATCAAAGAAACCCCAGTGTTCTGATGATAATGACCTAAACGTACAAGTTGTCAGTTGGGTATGTTCGGGCAGGCAAACGGACAGACTGACGGACGAACAAACTGGTTTCAGTATGCCTCCGTGAGTGCCCTGTGAGGGTAAAATGGTGATTTTTAGTATATTTAAATACATTCCTTTATCAACGGCCCCGAAACTGTTTGTAAATAATGGCTGGGGAACATCACTTTAAAGGGGTAAAACCGTTACATTTAACTCGGTAGGACCTTACTTAAGCGGTCATCAAAAATACATCTAAATAAGGGTCTGTAAGGCAGCTTAATGCAGGTCAAAAGTAATGCAAAAAGCTCCTAAAACCTATGAGTAAATAGGTTAAGCTCCTGTGTAACTGGTTGACTGAACCTTTCCTCATGGCTAATCCTTTACTACATGACACTTTCTGTAATAATCCATGACATCATGAATATTTATGAGCTGTATATTCATAACGACATGAACACGTGGTATTTGTGTATGGCAGAAACTGCTCACTCGGATATTTATAATTTTATAAGCAAACAGTGCATATCCTGATCAGATAGCTCCTTCGAGCGTTTAAATGCCTGTCTATGGAAGTAGTATAGGGGCCGGTTTGGAGTCAAACAAAGATGACGTAATCTTGCGTAATCGCGGCCATTTTGTTTCTATATATAGTAACACGAGAGGAGCTCATTTGCATATAAGGAGATTGTAGTTTGTCACGGGTATTCGCGGATAACAGTCGACCATGTATGACGTCACATTTAAATTGTGAAAGATCTGGAGCTACACGGTATACAGAGCTGACGTGTATACCTCGATCTGGTAAGTACTCACGGGCATTGAGGGTCAGGCCCTTTCCTTATCAGACCATGTATTAGAGACACACAAGTCTAATAAATAAATAAAAATAAATAAATAAATAAAAATAAATAAATAAATAAATAAATAAATAAATAAATGAATAAATAAATAAATAAATAATAAATAAATAAATAAGGTACCTCTTTCTACCATGTATACTCTTCGACGTCCTCAGATCAAATGACTGAAATGATCAATGTTGTTTTCCTTCAAGCGCATGCGTGGGTAGAGGGCGCTGTACGCGTAGCTATTTTTAGAATGACATCATAGTTATTTTTAGTTACAGTATTTCACCATCATTGCATCAGCCAAGCCTAACAATGGTCTTTACAAACTTCGGGGCTAATCCCCTTAAAGGCTCCATACAGTCTGGGGATCTATTGATAGAGGACCGGAAGGTCTAACAATGGTCTTTACAAACCTAGGGGGCTAATCCCCTTAAAGTCTCCATACAGTCTGGGGATCTATTGATAGAGGACCGGAAAGTCTAACAATGGTCTATTTAAACATCACGTTTATTCAAACATCAGGTACATCAAGTTTGATACCCTAAAATTCAAACAAAATGTAAAACTACATACCGGTACCTTAATTTTGATATTAACCATACGGGCAGTACTGAAGATATACATATAAGGAATACAGTTGCGTGTTAAATAATAACAGAACTTATTACAAATTGCACTTGTTCCAAAATCTATTGCAGCTTCGATCAGCTTCTACCCTATTGAAACCTAATAAAAGTGTCAATATATATACACGTTATTCACTCTTGACTTGAAGGTACATATTTATAAACCTTTACATGCACAGTAAATTGCCGTCTGCTGTCATTGCTTTCTCAAAAACAAATAAGAAGTTGTGCTTGGCCTCGTTACAGTAGGGTTAACATTTTATCAACAAATCAAGATACTAATCATAACGCTACTAACTAGATCAATATAGACATGTTTACACTCATCTAAAGCGGAAACAGTTTAGATCTAGATCAGATACTGAGATAATTTAGGTATGGGTAGTTGGTTAAAATCACATTCACATAAAAGATCCATTTTAGGGACCACTGCGGTTTATATGTCATAATGAGAGTGACTTGGATTAGGCTTAACACCTATTCTAAAGAGACATCGGTCAATGTTTACGTAACTACTGTAATAGCCATGGTAACGGATTAAAATGAAATCAAATTTGCAAACTTTACACAGAGTTTATAGCGAAGTGAAATACATTACTGTAATATGTTTCGCTACAAATATGGTAAAAAGATAGATATGTGTATAATAGAAAAAGGAGTTTGAAAACTTTATATTTATTACCTTAAAAAACAAATATGTACAAGAGAGTCAAATGTAAACAATTAAATCCATTTCACCCTTGTTTTAGATCAATACTTTTTCGCTCAAGTTCTTTCAAGACCATATTTGCCTAAAAATCATCAAAACCTTTCTATTAAGTATAGGGTTCTCAAAATAAATGTTTATGATTCGATAGTTATTATCATTTATTGGTTTTTAAACTTTAAATTTTAATCTCCTCAAACTGTATAAAACTATACACCATTGTAAAGATCTCGTCGCGCAGATCAAGAAAATGTATACATATAAGGTCCTATCTCTTACCCTTACCGAGTTATAGCCTTTTCAAAATAATTATATGACGTCATTTAGCTCATGAATATGCACGATTCAACTCTAAATTTTAAAACCGCCATAACACCTTTAGTTTTCGACCGATTTTGATGATGTTGGTGTCAATTCAGCCTAAAATTGTCTCAAAAATTCATTGGTAAAGTCAATTTAAGGCTGTCTTATAACATGAACAAAGTTTAATTTTTTCACATACATTTTATTATGTATTTTTGTTTTGTTTTTGTTTTGTTATTTTATTTTAATTAAAAGCGTTGCACATGGACATATCATCTGTATATCACCAGAAAGAATGTTTGATACTGAATCCATAAAATATATAGGTTGATGTGCTTATCTCTATTAGTCTCCGACATACACACATTTTAAATCGAATTAAATGTTAAACAACAAAATGAAATTTAAAACAGTTAAGAAATTTACAAGGTCATATCTCCTTTGTGTATTGACCGAATAGTGTCATGTTTGGTATCGTTGGAAAGAATTTTACCAGATCTACGTGTTAAGCACACTGTAAAGAAAATTGGAGGTGGTGGTGGTGGTGGTGGAGGTGGTGGTGGTGGTGGTGGAGGTGGTGGTGGTGGTGGTGGTGGAGGTGGTGGTGGTGTTGGTGGTGGTGGTGGTGGTGGTGGTGGAGGTGGTGGAGGTGGTGGTGGTGGTGGTGGTGGTGGTGGTGGAGGTGGTGGTGGTGGTGGTGTAGGTGGTGGTGGTGGTGGTGGTGGTGGTGGTGGTGGAGGTGGTGGTGGTGGTGTTGGTGGTGGTGGTGGTAGAGGTGGTGGTGGTGGTGGTGGTGGTGGTGGAGGTGGTGGTGGTGGTGGTGGTGGTGGTGGTGGTGGTGGTGGAGGTGGTGGAAGTGGTGGTGGTGGTGGAGGTGGTGGTGGAGGTGGTGGTGGTGGTGGTGGTGGTGGTGGTGGTGGTGGTGGTGGTGGTGGTGGAGGTGGTGGTGGTGGTGGAGGTGGTGGTGGAGGTGGTGGTGGAGGTGGTGGTTGTTGTTGTGGTGGTGGTGGTGGTGGTGGTGGTGGTGGTGGAGGTGGTGGTGGTGGAGGTGGTGGTGGTGGTGGTGGTGGTGGTGGTGGTGGTGGAGGTGGTGGTGGTGGTGGTGGTGGTGGAGGTGGTGGTGGAGGTGGTGGTTGAGGTGGTGGTGGTGGTGGTGGTGGTGGTGGTGGTGGTGGTGGAGGTGGTGGTGGTGGAGGTGGTGGTGGTGGTGGTGGTGGTGGAGGTGGTGGAGGTGGTGGTGGTGGTGGTGGAGGTGGAGGTGGTGGTGTAGGTGGTGGTGGTGATGGTGGTGATGGTGGTGGTGGTGGTGGTGGTGGTGGTGGAGGTGGTGGTGGTGGTGGTGGTGGAGGTGGTGGTGGTGGTGGTGGTGGTGGTGGAGGTGATGGTTTGGTTGGAACAACGTAAGAAGAGACTGATCACTTAAATTTCATTTAAAGCTCACAATGAGTTTGTGTTCTATGTGTCAACAGCCTTTTTCTAGACGTGACGCTATGTTGAGGCATCAACGTAATGTCCATGGTGAAATGAAAATGAAAAATAGGGCAGTATATTCGGAGATTCAATGTGAACCTGGCACAGTATTTATGGTGCAACATCCTTTCACCATGATTGTTACCGGTCCTAGTGGAAGCGGAAAAACGCATTGGACCAGACAGTTGTTGAATTCTTCCCTCATTCAACCTTCCCCTCAAAGAATTATCTGGTGTTACGGACAATGGCAGCCTCTTTATGAACATTTACAACAGGAGTTACCTGATATTCAATTCATCCATGGAATTCCTGATCATCTCAACGACTCAGATTTTATTGATGGCACAAAACGTACAGTGATTGTGTTAGACGACTTGATGACAGAAGCTAAGTGCGACCAACGCATCGCTGATCTTTTTACCAAAGGAAGTCATCATAGAAATCTTTCGGTGGTGTATTTGACCCAGAACCTGTTTCCACAAGGTAAAGCGTGTCGAGATATCACCCTAAATACGCAATATCTTGTACTGTTCAACAGCCCCATTGACAGACAGCAAGTGGCCACTTTGGCTAGACGCATTTATCCCAATACTAGTGCACATTTTATGAAACGGTATGAGGAGGCAGTACGTAAACCCCGAGGTCATCTGGTGGTGGATTTGAAAGCTCAAACTCCGGAACATAATCGTTTGAACACAAACATATTTCAAAATAGCTTGACTAACCAAGGGTCGTGTATGTCCAAACAGGTTGAGAATAATAAGCAAACACTGTTTGCTTTCGATGATGATGATGATGATGATGATGATGATGATGATGATGATGATGATGATGATGATGATGATAAGGATGATGATGCTGATGATACTGATGATGATGATGCTAATGAAGAGGAGGATACAGTGACATTCAAAGATAAATCAAGAAAACGACACTATCAATCTGTATATATGGAACCTCCGGGAAAACGTAGAAGGTGCGAGGTAGGCTATGCGTGCCGTGATATATGGGGTAGACGTTTCCAAGATCCCCTCAGACAGCAAAATGCAGAAAAGTTCAAAGCTGAATGTGATTGGTACTCAGAACAAGGACTGTCTTCGGAGAAAGCATGTCTTCAGGCGGCTAACGATAGTTTACCTCAGTTAAGAAAGAGGTTAAGACGAGACTATGGTCAGTTTCTGATCGATTTTTATGCTCTGCAAAAAGATCCATTACAACAACAAATTCTTCAGTCAGCTAAACACCTCAGATGGTTACACGGCATGAGTATGGCTGAATCAATCAGACAGGGCATCAAACTGAGGAAAAATCTGTTTGAAGCGTTATGGCCTAATCATGACACTGAAGACTTGACACGATGTATTGAAAAGTATTATGAAGATGCTGCAGAGGAAACCACGTAAGAAGGATAGCAGAAGAAACTACGTAAGAAGGGTCTAAGCAAGTAAAGTTAACAAACATGGGTTCCATAGAAGTCTACGATTACCAACAAATGAAATGGATCCCTTATATACCTGACCCGAACAAAGCTGAACGATTATATCAGGAATATAAAGCTAAATTAGAAGAAAAGAAGCATGGACCAGGATACATGGAAAAACTGTTACAGGACAAAGATGAAAAATTGAGGGATACAGAACGGAAACTGAAGGAAACAGAAGCAAAATTAAAACATGGTCCCAGTGTCAATTTAGTGACACCCGTTGCCCAAGGCATTGAAATGGCTCTATCAGAAGTAAAACGAGCTGCAGAGCAAAAAGAAAATGGCAGGGTGTTACAGAATGATCAGTCAAAGTTAGACTGGAGAAAATGGAAATACTAATAACTAAAACAGAACCATTCTGCATTTTTAAGTCAGTAAACTACAGAGATCATATTTACACCATAGCAAGAACTTGACAAATACACCAAGTGAAAACATAAAACTGGTGACAAATGGTAAACAGAGAGAGAGAGACAACTTGAAGAACAATAATTGAAGAAAGGCAATGGAGGCCATGTGTGGGATAGGGGGTGTTCTGAGATGTGGTATCGCCTTCTCGTGGCTCAGAACGTGAGTAATCTCTACGAGATGAAACTAAGAGTACCACTTGCTGCTGCTGCTGCTGCTGCTGCTGCTGTTGCTGCTGCTGCTGCTGCTGCTGTTGCTGCTGCTGTTGCTGCTGCTGTTGCTGCTGCTGCTGTTGCTGCTGCTGCTGCTGCTGCTGTTGCTGCTGCTGCTGCTGCTGTTTCTCACCACCTCCACCACCACCACCACCACCACCACCACCACCACCACCACCACCACCACCTCCACCACCACCACCACCACCACCACCACCACCACCACCTCCACCACCACCACCTCCACCACCACCACCACCACCACCACCACCACCACCTCCACCACCACCACCACCACCACCACCACCACCACCACCACCACCACCTCCACCACCACCACCACCTACACCACCACCACCACCACCACCTCCACCACCACCACCACCACCACCACCACCTCCACCACCTCCACCACCACCACCACCACCACCACCACCACCACCACCACCACCACCACCACCACCACCTCCACCACCACCACCACCTCCACCACCACCACCACCACCTCCAATTTTCTTTACAGTGTGCTTAACACGTAGATCTGGTAAAATTCTTTCCAACGATACCAAACATGACACTATTCGGTCAATACACAAAGGAGATATGACCTTGTAAATTTCTTAACTGTTTTAAATTTCATTTTGTTGTTTAACATTTAATTCGATTTAAAATGTGTGTATGTCGGAGACTAATAGAGATTAGCACATCAACCTATATATTTTATGGATTCAGTATCAAACATTCTTTCTGGTGATATACAGATGATATGTCCATGTGCAACGCTTTTAATTAAAATAAAATAACAAAACAAAAACAAAACAAAAATACATAATAAAATGTATGTGAAAAAATTAAACTTTGTTCATGTTATAAGACAGCCTTAAATTGACTTTACCAATGAATTTTTGAGACAATTTTAGGCTGAATTGACACCAACATCATCAAAATCGGTCGAAAACTAAAGGTGTTATGGCGGTTTTAAAATTTAGAGTTGAATCGTGCATATTCATGAGCAAAATGACGTCATAGAATTATTTTGAAAGGCTATAACTCGGTAAGGGTAAGAGATAGGACCTTATATGTATACATTTTCTTGATCTGCGCGACGAGATCTTTACAATGGTGTATAGTTTTATACAGTTTGAGGAGATTAAAATTTAAAGTTTAAAAACCAATAAATGATAATAACTATCGAATCATAAACATTTATTTGAGAACCCTATACTTAATAGAAAGGTTTTGATGATTTTTAGGCAAATATGGTCTTGAAAGAACTTTAGCGAAAAAAAAAGTATTGATCTAAAACAGGGGTGACATGGATTTAATTGTTTACATTTGACTCTCTTGTACATATTTGTTTTTTAAGGTAATAAATATAAAGTTTTCAAACTCCTTTTTCTATTATACACATATCTATCTTTTTACCATATTTGTAGCGAAACATATTACAGTCATGTATTTCACTTCGCTATAAACTCTGTGTAAAGTTTGCAAATTTGATTTCATTTTAATCCGTTACCATGGCTATTACAGTAGTTACGTAAACATTGACCGATGTCTCTTTAGAATAGGTGTTAAGCCTAATCCAAGTCACTCTCATTATGACATATAAACCGCAGTGGTCCCTAAAATGGATCTTTTATGTGAATGTGATTTTAACCAACTACCCATACCTAAATTATCTCAGTATCTGATCTAGATCTAAACTGTTTCCGCTTTAGATGAGTGTAAACATGTCTATATTGATCTAGTTAGTAGCGTTATGATTAGTATCTTGATTTGTTGATAAAATGTTAACCCTACTGTAACGAGGCCAAGCACAACTTCTTATTTGTTTTTGAGAAAGCAATGACAGCAGACGGCAATTTACTGTGCATGTAAAGGTTTATAAATATGTACCTTCAAGTCAAGAGTGAATAACGTGTATATATATTGACACTTTTATTAGGTTTCAATAGGGTAGAAGCTGATCGAAGCTGCAATAGATTTTGGAACAAGTGCAATTTGTAATAAGTTCTGTTATTATTTAACACGCAACTGTATTCCTTATATGTATATCTTCAGTACTGCCCGTATGGTTAATATCAAAATTAAGGTACCGGTATGTAGTTTTACATTTTGTTTGAATTTTAGGGTATCAAACTTGATGTACCTGATGTTTGAATAAACGTGATGTTTAAATAGACCATTGTTAGACTTTCCGGTCCTCTATCAATAGATCCCCAGACTGTATGGAGACTTTAAGGGGATTAGCCCCCTAGGTTTGTAAAGACCATTGTTAGACCTTCCGGTCCTCTATCAATAGATCCCCAGACTGTATGGAGCCTTTAAGGGGATTAGCCCCGAAGTTTGTAAAGACCATTGTTAGGCTTGGCTGATGCAATGATGGTGAAATACTGTAACTAAAAATAACTATGATGTCATTCTAAAAATAGCTACGCGTACAGCGCCCTCTACCCACGCATGCGCTTGAAGGAAAACAACATTGATCATTTCAGTCATTTGATCTTAGGACGTCGAAGAGTATACATGGTAGAAAGAGGTACCTTATTTATTTATTTATTTATTTATTTATTTATTTATTAATTTATTTATTTATTTATTTTCATTTATTTATTTATTTATTAGACTCGTGTGTCTCTAATACATGGTCTGATAAGGAAAGGGCCTGACCCTCAATGCCCGTGAGTACTTACCAGATCGAGGTATACACGTCAGCTCTGTATACCGTGTAGCTCCAGATCTTTCACAATTTAAATGTGACGTCATACATGGTCGACTGTTATCCGCGAATACCCGTGACAAACTACAATCTCCTTATATGCAAATGAGCTCCTCTCGTGTTACTATATATAGAAACAAAATGGCCGCGATTACGCAAGATTACGTCATCTTTGTTTGACTCCAAACCGGCCCCTATACTACTTATGGATTTAACCCTATCGGCGCCAAATTTCTAATTGTCGTCTGCAAACCAATTTTGTTGAAACATTCCATAAAATAAAGAAATGAGATAGATAAAAGAAAATTTCAAAGGAATAAAGCACAGATATAGAAATAGAGATTGAAACAAAAAGTGAAGTCCCTGATCAGACGCCGCCTTGAAAAGGTAGCGTCTGATCTTGGACTGCACTATTTGTCTTGGTGCATTTATGCGACATCGGCGGTGAAAAGGTTAAAGTGATATATTCTATAGTAAACGCATGTGTTAATAAAATCACACAAAAAGGTGTTGGTTATGTCCAATTATTCGTATGAAGACTGTTTTCCTCGATAATAACTATTTTTTATTGTATAATAACATATTATCGGCCTATTTCTAACAGTCACGAAACTAAAACGGAACCCGTATAATTACTATTGTATCGGCAAATAACATAGGATCTCCGAAATCAAACATACAAAAGTCTAAGACTTGTCTACGTCGGGGTTTATTAAATCGGCTTTCTTGTGATGTACTTGTTTTCAGCATATAAACATATGATTTATGATTTAACCATTTTACCGCCGAATTCGCAAAAATGCACCACGATAAATAGTGCAGTCCCAGGCGGCGTCTGATCAGGGACTTCACTTTTTGTCTCAGTCTCTATTTCCATATCTGTGCTTTATTCCTTAGAAATTTGCATTTATCTATCTCATTTCCTTATTTTGCCGATTGATGTAACACAATTGGTTTGCAGACGACAATTAGAACCAGACACCGAAAGGGTTAAGGCATTTAAAAACGTGTTGCCAGTAGGGGATGTCCCTTTAACACTTTCCCTGTTCTATATGTACATGTGTATTCCAAATCTCTATACCTACTGAATATTTATGTGAAAAATAGTCATAATGAAATATGGCAAGTGGAACATTGTAGCCATTTAAAAAAAATTAAAGGAACAGATCTATCAACTTACATAAGCAAACAGAGCAGACCCTGACCAGACTGCTTCTGTAGGAGCCGTCTGATTTGGGTCTACTCTGTTTGCAGATGGGTAAAACTCCGTTTATGCGAAGGAAAGGGTAACAATTCTGGTTCTGGTTCAGTTCTTAGTCTATATAGAATAATCATTTACCATGCTACACGACATTACTCTGGAGAGCATTTGTAGCATTTGCATGTTAGAATGTATTTTGTCATTCAATACTTGCGATGATAATCAGAGCTGTAGATAAAGCGAGTACAGTAAAACCCCGCTAATGCGACCATTTAATAAGCAGCCACTGGCGTCGTTTAAAGCAGGTGGTTGCTCAATGCAGGGCGAAAGTTATGCAGAAAGCTCCTATAGGAGCTTTCTGCATAACTTTCGTCCTACATTAAGCTACCATCTGCCTTTGCCACACAGAATCATGCCCATTTTTGGTGGTCGCATTAGAGGGGGTTTACTGTACTAATATAAGATAAATTCTTATTTCTCAGCGCAGCAAAACCTATCGTTTTGGTACTCATTAGAATTGCTTCAGAGAGGCGATTCTAATGAGTACGCACAAACAGTAAAGTTTGGCGGATATAGAAAACAGTTTAGCGTTTTCCCTTTTTTCAATATTCAAGTAAAAAATCATGACATCATGAATATTAGATTTTTATTGCTTAATCTTAATAATTTGATCTTTTATAGGAAACCTTTTTCTTTGACAAAAACCTTTACAATCAGATCATGCAAAGCTGCAGATAAGATGCGTACATTTAAACATTTTCAAGAATATCTCCTTCATTTCTCTACCAAACCCTATACTGTGACGATTCTTTAGAATCGTTTTGAAGAGACGATTCTAAAGAGTGGTCACAGTATAGGGTTTGGTGGAGAAATGACGGATTTAGTCTTTGGGTACGCACCTTTATCTGTAGCTCTGAGATGTATATCATGTCAAAAGCAAAATAATAGGAACCGTCTTATCTAGGTCTACTCTGTTTGCAAATGCGCGAAAAGGCGTTTATATGAAAGAAATGGTTAACAAGAATTCCTACATGCCTGTGTAATCTAGAGCTCTGCTGCAGTGGAAAAGAACACCCAGGTAGGTGATGTTAAATACAATGTATACAACTGATCTCATGGATATTTATCCAGGAATATATTTCTTACATTGAGTTTTACAAATGTTTAAGAACAGCAGTTTTTGCCATGACAGAAACTGTGTAATCAGATCTATATAACACAGAAAGCAAAAAGAGCAGACCCTGATCTGACATCTTCTACAGGATCCGTCTGATCTGGGTCTACTCTGTTTGCAAAGACGTCAAAAGGCGTATTTATCATGTAAATGGTTACATGTCATAGGTAAGTGTTGAATTATTCCCTTGCCCTGATGTAGACGCCTCTTTTCACTCATTTGCATATTTCATGTATTGGACTTCTATAACAGGTAAATGATTTCAATACATACCTTATGATTAGATTAATTAACAATGAAAACATGATCATTATCTAGTATACTAGAATCTTAGTCAAAGGCTTACGAATACCCCCATAGTATAACAGTAAAACCCCTCTAAACCGGACATAAAGATTAGTCTCAGTGCCGGTATTTCAGACACGTGAAATCATCTTCATCTATATCATCCCACTACCCTCTTCTCTCCCATCATACATTCACTTTACATGATTACTTTGCATGTAAGAAATACTAACCTCATGAATATTTATTGGCTGAAAGTTTATGATATTGTATATCAACATCTAAATGGTTAGCCACAGCTGAAACTGTACAACCAGATTTATACATTTACATAATAACTCATAACCTCATAGGCTATTTTTAGATACAACCTCTTTGAATTCATCTACAAGGAGCATTAACTAGAGAAAGGGAAACTTTAAGAATTTTGTAGTTTCAAACCATTGTGATTAAAAGACCATTTGCTCCTATACATGTAGGAGCAAATGCTCTATTTATCACAATGGTGTCACAAAGTGACTTTTACAGAGTCGTCCAAAGCCGTCAATATGAGGGAAATGGTTAAGCAAACAGAGCAGACTCTGAACAGATGGTTCCAACAAGAGCCATATAACATGGGTCTACTCTGTTTGCAAAGGTACCAAAAGGTGTCTCTATCATGTAAAGGGTTAACCCTTTACTCCATAAACTAAGCCTTTCTACGTCTTTGCAAACACAGTAGACCTTAATCAGACAGCTCATATAGGAACCGTCTGATCAGGGTCTGCTCTGTTTGCCGATGCTATATAATACAGATATGGTTCTACAGTTTCTGTCATTGCCAAACATTCCTATGCCCATGTGCTATTATAATATATTTCTTACATGAATATTCATCGAGTAAAGGGTTAAATTACACTGGTGAGTATTCAGTCATTACATTTATATGCATATACATATCACAGCTTTCAAGTAAAATATGACAAAAGAACACAGACCTTGATCATCGGGTTCCGATATACATGTACAGTAAAACCCCTCTAATGCCACCACAAAAAGGCAGGTGGTAGCTTAATGCAGGATTAACGTTATGCAGAACGCTCCTACAGGAGCTTTCTGCATAACATTCATCATGCTTTAAGCAACCACCTGCTTATAAAGACAGCTATGGTTATTTTTCCAAGTATTTTTCCATTAGAGGGGTTCTACTGTATGTCTACACTGTTTGCCTATGTCCATATAACACCCAATTCTGATAAAGACGCCCTTTTCACACAATTGCAAACAGGGTAGAACCAGATGAAACAGTTCTTACA
>OY755235.1:106894832-106987332 GCA_963576725.1 Azorinus chamasolen | reverse complement strand
AAGTTCGAGTTATCCGATTTCGAGATATCGAAGTTCAATTATACTGATTGTGTTTACAGTAGAACCTGTCTATTGATTATTGATCTAAGGAGTAATGAAAAAATCAGATGGTTGCTTAATGCAGGGTAAACGTAATGCAGAGTGTAGGAACTTTATGCATTCTTTTAACCTGCATTAAGCTACCGCATGCCTTACAGACCCATGGTTTTGTGATGGCAGCTTTAGACATACCCTACTGCGGTGGGTATACTGGAACTCATGTGGGTATACTGGAACCATGTTGTCCGTCCGTCAGTCTGTGCGCCTGTCTGTGCGAACATGTCCAACTGGCAACATGTGTTTAGCTCATTATAATCATAACACTGGGATCATTTGATGTGATTAATTTTGTACGGTTATTGTTTGTCATGCTCGGTTTATCTATACACCTTAAACCCTTATATCAATGAATATTGATATAAGAAATAATGACAACATGGGTATTTATTAGATTTATTTTCTTAAAACCACATGGACATAATACATGTAATGTTTGCCATGGCAGAAAATGTAGAATCACATTTATATATCATAAGCAAACTAAGCAGACCCTGATCAGACGGCTTCTGCAGTAGCCATCTGATTAAGGTCTTCTCTGTTGGCAAATGCATAGAAAGGCGTATTTATGAAGTAAAAGGTTAAACGAAACCAATCTGAGCTCCAGAAAGAGGTTCATGTTGAACATTAAGGTAACATAAATTATATATTTCTCCTCCAAATCTTGTCAGCAGTTATTAGACTCGTCCATCCAAGAGACAGATATTTTAACCTTTTCCATCATATAAACGCGTTTTCAAACATTTGCAAACAGAGCAGACCCAGATCAGACGACTCCTACAGGAGTCGTCTGATCAGGGTCTGCTTTGTTTGCTATTTGAATTTGAAATATCTGGGTTTTTACTTGCCAAAATGGCTACAATATTCCACCTTACATATTTCATTATACCTATTTTGTTCATGAATATTCAGTAGGTATGGAAATTTGGAATAAACATAGTACAGGATAAACGTTAATCTCATACATGTAAGTACCAGTGTGATGTGCTGAGAAATACCTTAGGCATTCTATATGTACGTTACTTTTGCCTCGCCTTGCTCTAATAAATGTTAATGCGAGAATTCGTCACTTCATGAATATACATCAACTTAATTTTAACCCTTCGCTTGCTATTCACGTCAATATACCTATCTGTAAACAGTGAAGACCCAGATGAGACAGCTCCTGCAGGAGCTGTCTCATCAGGGTCTGCACTATTTACAAGTTGATTGTGCAACCAGTGCACTCCACAGCAGTGATTGCATAGCGAAATACGTGTACGCAGTGAAGATATATGTAATTATACAACAGGGCATGGGTTAAGAAGGAGAAATGTATTTTAAAAATCAGCAAGAGAAGGGTTAATAATATAACATATTCAAAGAAAGGTTTGGCTTAGACAGAACTGTAGGGTCATGATCCATTATAATTCCATAAGCAGCAGAACTGACCTTGCTCAGATAGTTCCTACAAGAGCTTCTGTTCTGAGTCTACTTTGTTTTCAATCGCAGGAAAGGCGTTTTCTGTTAAGGAATGTGTTAAATGAACAATATTACAAACAGAAAGCGTTCCGGGATCACTGGCAGAGGTGAACTGGAAACACATGAACGTGGCATCCCATGGTGAAAGATAGCAACCCGACAAAGCAAGATTCGTGGCACCTCTATGGCTCATTGATATGGCAAAGACTGTATAATATTCCACGAAAGAAAGGCTGTTTATTCATAAAGAAACATTACACAGGACACCTGCTATCATGTAGGGCAGATGGTAAAACAAGGTACCGGTATTCAGTGCTACATCCTAGCCTGTAAAATCAATTTACTTTTGATATAACATTCACGTATTCATAATAAATTAACCTTATCTTACCGAGTAGCTTTTCTGGTGCTAATGCTAGATGTGTTTCGAATTTAAACATTTCAATTGTGTTTAACCCTTTCACGCATTTGCAAATAGAGTAGACCCAGATTAGACTGTCCCTATAGGAGATATATCTTATCAGGGTCTGCCCTGCTTACTCATGAAATATATTTTATAAAATATCTGCCTCTACAGTTTCTACCAATACCAAAACCTCATGTGTACATATGACATTATAAAAATTCTGCAAATGAATATATTCATGGTTTCATTTTTTCTTACATGAATATTGAACACGTAAAGGGTTAAATGGTATATTTCAAAGTTAAAAAAGGCCACCCTTACCGTGAATATGCATGGGTATTTTGAGGAAAAGTGTACCTTGTCAAACAGCGCAGAACCTGATGAGAGGGCTCCTACAGGAGCCCTCTCATCAGGGTCTACACTGTTTCCAAACGACATTAATGACTCTTGTCATTCAAGTGCATACTGTTTGCCCCGTACGAAAATAGTATAAACAGAGCGATAGTTTTTGTTTTTACAAATGTAGGCCTATACATGTATTTCGTATGTCAAACAGTTTGGATCCTGATGTAATGCCAAGCTGTTTACAACTTTGATCATAAATGCCAAGCACTGCTTTAACGAATATGATTTTCTACGTGTTCTACATGGGGTGCAATCTTAATGTCTGTATACAATTTATACTACATGTATAACTTATTATCAAACCGTACACATTTGGCTCCAAACAATTTTTCTCCTGCATACAATGTCGTCTGCATTAAGTTGAGTGCCGATTTTCCTTCAACTTTGTTTTTCGAAAACGTAATTGGTTGTGTCAAACAATGTAGAGTCTGATGAGATACGGAGCAACTCGGTGTCTCATCAGGATCAAAACATAACTCGGCTGTCCTAGTAAGATGCCGAGATACTCGGCGTCTCGTTCCAATAGTCTTTACCTCATAGGCTACATGTATTTTTAGATACAATCTACCGAAAAGGAGCATTAACTGGAGAAAAGGAAATTTTTAGAATTTTGTAGTTTGAAACAATTGTGATAAATAGAGCATTTGCTTCTATAGGAGCAAATGCTCTATTTATCGCAATGGCTTCACAAAGTGACTTTTACAGAGTCGTCAAAAGTCGTCAATATGAGGGAATGCGTTAAACCATTAACAAAGGTTTTAACGGTTTTGCTTATAGCGACAAAACAGTCAACCCATTCCCTCCTACTGACTCATTTTGAGGCCTCTGTAAAAGTCAGTTTTTAAACAATTGTGATAAATAGAGCATTTGCAAAGCCTCTATTTATCACAATGGGTTCAAAACTATACAATTCTTAAAGAATCTTTTTTTCTAGTAAATGTTCCTTGTCAGTAGATTTTATTCGAAGACATTGGTTCTAAAGTAGTCTAGGGGGGGGGGGGGGGGAGGTTAAAGTTTGAAATGTATACACTTAATTCATTGACATACATGTATTTGCAAACAGAGTAAACTAATATCAGAGAGCTTCTGTATGCGCTCCCTGATCAGCGTCAGCTCTGTTACTATACAATGTGATGCTCTGCTATTTCCTACTAAATGCAGAACGGGGACCTTCTGTTCGAGTGTTGCTTTGATCCTACATTAAACTACAGTAAAACCTCTCTATAACGGCCACTAAATTACATCAAGTATTTTGTGTTAAAGGCAGGTGGCTGCCTAAAGCAACGTGAAAGTAAAACTGAATGCTCCTATTGGAGAGTTCTGTTTTACTTTCACTTTGCTTTAAGTTTAAGCAGCCACCTGCTCTAAATACCAACTAATTAACACAATTTAGTGGCCGTTATAGAGAGGTTTTACTGTAATTAACTGTTTACGCCTATGCAAACAGAGTAGACCCAGATCTAACAGTTCCCTATAGAAGCGCTTTGATCATGGTCCGATCGTTTGGCTTATGAAACTTTACAGAACTGTTCTAAAGTGTCTGTTATATCCAAACAATCCCTTGATTTAGGTACCATTATAAAATTCGCACACCGAATATTGACGAAGTGATTGATTCTTACACAATTACTCGTGAAGCATATGCTTAAAAACCATTATACCAGGATATTACTGTACTTATTTTCCACACAATGTAATCCTTAGAGGTCAGTGTGGTTGACTGGGCACTGCATCACGAACAATTTTGCGGTAAATTTGAATTCCACAATGGTTGCAAACTTGATAAGTGATAACGATACAAGCAGAACGATCAGATAAGTGGGATGGATCCCCGTCGACTTGGCTTATATGACTTATTTTAATGTCTGCCAGGAGATTTGAAAGAACAATAAACCCCTCTAACCTGACGTTTAATCTAGTGTAATTATCGATCTTAGAGACATGTTGCACCTTAATACAGGGTGAAAATCATGCAGAAAGCTCCCAGTGGAGCTTTCTGCATGATTTCACCCTGTATTAAGCAGCCACCTGCCTTAAAGTATCTAAATTCTCCTCTACTAGAATTCCGGTTTAGAGAGGATTTACTATACATATTTACAGTAAAACCTGCCTTAACCTTTTCAACCCTGAAATATCATAGTGGAATAGTCCATCAGGTCTACTCAGTATGAAAGGATTAACCCATTTGCCCCCAATGGATTCATCCATGCTTATATTTTGGATTAGTCCATTTTTTATCTAAGGGGTGCCTGGCCTAAATTTTCAATTTCGTCTTGTTATATGTTGAAATTCCTATCAGCAAACAGTGTAGACTCTGATCAGACGCCGCATTATGCGACGTCTGATCAGAGTCTACACTGTTTACCTACATCCCATATATGGGATCGTGGGAGCAAATGGGTTAAACTCACAAAATGTTTTGAATGAGGAGCCATCTGATCTGGTTCTACACTGTTTGCAAATGAAACTATATGTGTATTCCGTGTTGAATGGGTTAAGCGACAAAACGCAAGTCTTAACCCTTTACTTCATAAATACACCTTTCTGCGTCCTTGCAAACAGAGTAGACCCAGATGGGATGGCTTCTACACTAGCCGTCTGTTCATGGCCCGCTCTGTTTGCTTATAAAATACAATAGATACATGCATGATTCTGCAATTTCTACTGTGGCCAAAACATTCCCGTGTCAATTTGTCATTATAGAGATAAGTATGATTAATATCCATTCTTACATGAGTATTCATGGAGTAAAGGGTTAAAACAGGTTTTTGCTCAATGCAATGCGAAAGTAATGCAGAAAGCTCCCTTATGCATTATCTTTGTCCTATGTTCAGTGCAGAAACGATTCACCAATGTCCTATGCAAATAGCGTAGACCCAGATGAGAGGGATCATAGAAGAGCTCTCTCATCAGGGTCAGCACTGTTTGACATATGACGCTTTTCTTTAAAAAAAACCCTGAATATTCACAGTAAAATTTGGAACCTATTTGGACTTTGGAATAGGCCATTTGGCAGTACAGTTTTGGCCTCGAAATTTAACCTTTTTCTGCTAAAGACGCCTATTCATGCTTTTGCAAACACAGTAGACCCAGATCTGACGGGTCATATACAGGAGCCGTATAATGCAGATTTGTTCTACAGTAAAACCTCTCTATAACGACCGCTAAATTGTGTTAACTAGGTGGTACATATATTAAGGGCAGGTGGCTGCTTAAAGCAAGGTGAAAGTAAAACCGAACGCTCCTACAGCTGCTTAAAGCAAGGTGAAAGTAAAACAGAACGCTCCTACAGGAGCGTTCTGTTTTACTTTCACCTTGCTTTAAGCAGCCACCTGCCTTTAGCGCAAAATACTTGATGAAATGTAATAGCCGTTATAGAGAGGTTTTACTGTATTTACTTATGGAATTCAACAGTTTTCTTTCACGGCCAACATACATTTGTTCACAGTTTAGCCATTATAAAAAACACAGCTAACTTATGTGCATCGTTTCAATGTGCCAACTGTAACAGGACTGGTGAAAAAACATGCAGCCAGACCGGGGATCGAACCCGGGACCCCTCACTTACAAGGCGAGTGCTCTAACAACAGAGCTATCGGGGCCGCTTACTGTCTTTCTTCCAGTACCTGTACCCGGCCTGTCACACTACTTCCCTTTTTCCCTGAGATTCTCGCCGAATCTGCAGCAGAAATCATGGATGTGCACAGGGTCGGATTTTCAAGTTGGGCGCCAACTGTAACGTTTCAATTTCTTCTTACATGACAGTTCACGAGGGAAAACGTGAATACAGGCATGCGGATTTCGAATATTGTCCAAATTATATTTGTATAGGCCATGGTAAGAATTGTAGATTAAAATCTATATAACTCAAGATGCAATCCCATCACATTCTCAGTTAAACAGAATAGACCATGATCAGATGGCGCCTATAGCATCTCTGTTTGCAAAGGCGTAAAACTGCGTATTTAGGGAGTAAAGTGTTAAGTATAAGAGAAGATTCACAATATTAATGCTACAGTACTCATTTGGATCCAAACTACATTAAACCCCCTCTAAACCGGACGTAAAATTTAGTAATCTATAAATATCGATTTTAGAGACAAGTGGCAGCTTAGTGCAGAGTGAAATTCATGCAGAAAGATCCTAGAGGAGCTCCTAGAGGAGCTTTCTGCATGACTTTCACCCTGCATTAAGCAACCACCTGCCTAAACGTATCTAAATTATTTTCTAGAATCCCGGTTTAGGGAGGTTTTACTGTATTTCTAATGAGTCCATGTATCTCACGTGTACACCCATCGTTTCACATAATGTGGATAGAGGTCACACTGTAGTTTATAATTTCACAGGTAGCCTCTTTGGTTTCATTTACCCCGAAAGTACAGTAGAACCTGTCTTAACCCATTGCCCCATAGGCTATGTTTAGATACAACCTCTTTGAATGAATCTATCGAAAAGGAGCATTAACTAGAGAAAAGGAAATTTTAGAATTGTGTAGTTTGAAACCATTGTAATAAATAGAGCACTTGCTCCTATATGAGCAAATGCTCTATTTATCACAATGGTTTCACAAAGTGACTTTTACAGAGACGTCAAAAGCCGTCAATATGAGGGAATGGATTAAGCAGTCATGAAAAAGGTGTCTAATTATGGGGCCTAAAAGGCAGGTGGTAGGCTAATACAAATCAAAAGTAATACAGAAAGCTCATCTATGAGTTTTCTGCATTATGTTTCCCCTGTATTAAGCAACCACCTGGTTGTTAGATGCCTTTGTCCACTCGATATAAGGTCGCTTAAGACATGTTCTACTGTAGAATCTTACGGTCAGCAATCATCGCAACAACATGGATTATATCATTGGATGGAGGCCACAGCTTGATTTTCATTCAGAAACGGTACAATGAAGTATCTCTATAGTACTAGCACTATTTATTAACCCATTTGCTCCCACGATCCCATATATGGGACGTAGACAAACAGTGTAGACTATGATCAGACGCCGCATTATGCGAATCTACACTGTTTGCTGATAGGAATATCAATATAAAACAAAACGCAATTGAAAATTTAGGCCATGCACCCCTTAGATAAAAAATGGACTAATCCCATATATAAGCATGGAAGAATCCACTGGGAGCAAATGGGCTAACCCTATCCACTATGAACAGTGTTGTGAATTGGTCACTTCATGAATATTCATTATTATCGGGAGTCCTCTGATCCGTGTTTTCACTGGTTGCCTATATCGTTTTAAAGGACATTAAGCATACAATGGGTTACATGTAAGAACATTGGTTCTCAACCGACAACCTAGAGTCTTAGTTGAAATCCTAGGATCGCATAATTATCGTACAGATACCATTATTGTTAATATTGCTTAGCGAAAGTTTACCCTCGGTGCGTTACTGTCAAAATTGTGAAATCTTTTATTATACATGTACTTGTCTTTCACTATCATCTTTGTTCTGTCTCTGTGAATTATAAATTATTTAAGATTTTAACTCTTTTGCTGCCAATGTCACACCTGTCATTGCCTATGCAAACAGTTTGGATCCAGATGAGACACCGAGTAACTCAGGGTCCAAACTGTTTGTTACTTTTACTATTGCATGAAGCAAAAATAAAGAAAACATGAAAACTGAAAAGTGTAGCAGACGACAAAGTTTGCAGACGACAAAACTTGGCAGCGAAAGAGTTAAGCAGGCGACAGTAATAGCAGACGACAATTAAATAGACTCGTTCGCTTCCAATGGCGGACCAATGATTACCCCATGCAGACTGTTTGGATCCAAATGAGACGCCGAATGTTTCGGTGTCTCATCAGGATCCAAACTGTTTGGTGCTATAATGTTTTTATCTTAAAAAAGAAAAAGAAAAACTAAAATAATGAACAGACGTAAATTTTGCAGACGACAATATTTGGCAGTGAAAGAGTCGATTAACTGTTGGCTATTATCCTATCGTATTAAACTCTGAAATATTGCAGCGCTGTGCTTACAGTATCAACAATTCCATCACCATGGTTCAACTTAAGTGGGCTATATAACAGTGAAAATCCATTACGGTCACCCATTGCAAACGTTCATTAACTCTTTGCATGCTAGAGGGGATTTCGTGATAATCTATCAGAAGTCCAGATCACAGGGGCAAGACACGTTTGAGTCAGTATAATGTATATACATATACGCGTGTCTTGTCCCTGTGGTCCAGATAAGATGCGTAAATCAAAACATACAGATGAACTTCGATAACTCGAACTTCAAGGGATCATACAAATTAGTTCGAGATAAAAGAAGTTCGAGTCATCCGATCTCTATTTATCACAATGGTTTCAAACTACAAAATTCTAAAATTTTCTTTTTCTCTAGTTAATGCTCCTTTTTCGGTAGATTTATTCAAAGTGGTTGAATCTAAAAATATAGCCTATGAGGGAATGTGTTATGAAGACCAGGTTTATTATTATAAATATAATACCTAAGTAAGTATGACTTCAAGCTAAGCAGGCGATTATTTTGAACATTGTCCATCTTACGTGAACCTTCTCCATGCAAAATAGCTGTATAAACACATGTGATTACCACAAAAATATAAAGTTAAACAACTCAGTTTGTATATACACAATGTCATGCAGAATGTGAAGTCAAATATCTTAGCTGCACCAGGGGAAAACAATATGAATGTACTTGGAGTTGCAACAGTGTAGACCCTAACAAAATGCCTTGTTAATAACGCAGCTTCTGGCAAGGACCCTTTTTACTGCATGCAGTAAAAGTAAATCTTCTTGTGCACCGATATGCGTCAAGTTACTTTTCCAGTTCGTTGAATCCATTAACATTTAACCTCCTATGAGCGGATAAGTGAATACCTATGCAAACAGTTTGGATCCAGATGAGACGCCGAGTAACTCGGCGTCTCATCAGGATCCAAACTGTTTGACATCCTGGTTGCATTTTGGAAGACAAATTGATTATAACTTGAATTTTGAAAATGTAGTAGGTGAACAATTCTGGAAAAAATAATTTGCTTAGCAGGCTAAAGGTAAAATAAACTATTGACCGAGTGTCAAACAGCTTGGATTCTGATGAGATGCCGGGTTACTCGGCGTCTCACCTGGGTCCAATCTGTTGCAAATACCAGTCAGGTCATAATAACTGTAAACATTCTTAGGCATCTGCAATACAAAAAGCTATGTAGATTACCCTAAGCTGTGATTACCCTGGCTTACCCAAATTAGATTACCCTAAGTTATTGTATTAGCCCTTAACCAATTTCCCTGGTCCATGTTTATTACATGTTTCAATGCCTACTGAATATTCATGCACGAAATTGGTATAACGAAATATGGAAGGTGGAACATTGTAGCCATTTTAGAATGTATAGAAATATATTTATCAAAATCCATTAACCAACAGAGCAGACCCTGATCAGACGGCTCCTATAGGGTTAAACATTCAGACAAACTAGACAAAGAGTGCAGGCCTAGAATAAACTGCTAAAGGAGCAGTATAATCAGGGTCTTCATTATTTGCTAACATCGGTCTAATTTGAAATTAGCAAAATTGTGCTAAATCTACTTGTTGGGCTTCACAACCCACGGTGAGGGAGGAATGAGTGTCCTTATACTTAGAATACGGTGAAACCTGTCTTAAGCGATCATTCAAAATATGTCATAGTATAGATATCTAAGGCAGGTGGTAGCTTAATGCAGGTCACAATTATTAATGAAAAAAACTCCTTTAAGAACTTTTGTATTACATTTGCCCTGTATTAAGCAACCACATGTTTTTCAAGAATCGAAACTTCAATCAATATATCATCGCTTAAGACAGGTTCTACTGTAATAAGGGTGTTATCAGATGCTTAGTATTAGATTCAGTAACTGTTTTTATCAGCCATCAAAAGTATAGTGTCCAACTGCACTTTTTATCATTTGAAAAATTCCTTTATACAGTATTCCCACTCTAAACTGGATGTTAAAATTATCATAAATATCGGTATTGGACACAGGCGGTAGCTTAATGCATGGTTAAAGTCATGCAGAAAGCTCCTCTAGGACCTTTCTGCATGACTTTCACTATGCGTTAAGCAGCCACCTACCTAATCCTATCTGAATTTTTCTCTACTATTATAACGGTTTAGAGGCTTTTTATACTTTATTTCAATTCTAGGACGGTCTACAAAAACTCACCAACTTCAATGCAGTCTTCGATACACGCTCATGTTTGAATAAGTTCAACAACCACCGAGATATCCTTGCTCAGGAATTTTCCTTGGCATTTATCCACTCGTGTTCGACAGTATATCACGGACTTGGTTTTGTAAACAGAAGCTCTTGGCACTTAATGCTGGCTAAATCCGACTGATACACAAAGTATTAGAACTGATCAACAAAATACAACCAACATCGACCACAATTCCGCAATAATCCCATTACAGTTTTAGAATGTCGCAGAAGTACTCTGGATATCTGCTAATTAATGGATTTCCAGGGAATCGCCTGACGGGGGAAATTCCCGAATCGATACGACGAGGGTCTAAAAATAGAACACATCTAAGACTCTTGAAACAGTCAGTCTATAACAATTTACCTGACGAATATTCATGTAAGAAATATTGACATTATGAATATTTACCCATTTACTCCCAGTGGATTCTTCCTTGCTTATATATTGGACTAGTCCATGTTTGATCTAAGGGGTGCCTGGTCTAAATTTTCATTTTCGCTTTGATTTATATTGAAATTCCTATCAACAAACAGTGTAGACTCTGATCAGACGCCGCATAATGCGGCGTCTGATCAGAATCTACACTGTTTGCCTATGTCCCATATATTGGATAGTGGACACACATGAGTTAATTATAAATCTGATGATATCATATGAATACGAGAACTTTTGGCCAGTGCAGAAATCATAAAATCAGATACAAACAAACAGAGCAGATCCTGATCATAGAGGAGTCTAGTGATCTGGGTCTGCTCTGTTTGCGTAGGCAGTAAAATTCGTCTCTATATATCAAATAAAACGTTGAAAAAAATGTGGTACCAGTATGTTCCAGACGGTATCAGTCTACCCATTGCTGTCTTTCAGAAAAAGATGCAAGCTTCAGTTTGCAACTTTGCACTGAACGCATGCTTTGTGTTCAGGTAATTTGCATCAAAAGAATACCATTCAACCACTAACTCTACAGAGAGGCCTTTGACACCCATTTCTCGGCAACGACGTCTGGTTCTGATTCAGATTTGACACGTTAACCCATTACCTCATAGGCTATTTTCAGATCCAACCGCTTTGAATAAATCTATCGCGAAAAGGAGCATTAACTAGAGAAAAGGAAAAAATAGAATTTTGTAGTTTGAAACCATTGCTCCTATAGGAGCAAATGCTCTATTTATCACAATGGTTTCACAAAGTTGTCAAAAGTCGTCAATATCAGGGAAAGGGTTAATTTCCCTTTACACCGTGAATATTCCAAAAAGAATAACATCATGAATATAGATAAAATTTTATAATGGTACATGGGTACGGGTGATTTTGCCCTAGTATAGAAAACTGCAGAATCATGTATAATATTTTATAAACAAACAGAGCAGACCCAGAACAGACGCCTCCTACAGTGAATTTTACAGAGGCGTCAACATGGGGGAATGGGTTAATTAAAAGGTGTTTCATATGGATACCTACTGTTTGAATTCAACCATTACAAACAGACCATACTTTAAAACAATACTTGTCATACATGTATTAGGCAACTTTGATTGACATAACCTACTGTTTACAGTCACGTGCCTTATTTAATTCATTCATTGCTTAATATTATCATCTGCTAAATTCGTCGTCTGCTCTAATGTTCAAGGTTGTATTTTGCACCGTTCTTTTAAAATCCCAACATAATCACGGTAGTAAACACGTATGGATCCTAGTAAGATGCTGGGTTACTTTGTGGCTGATCTGGGTCTGATCTGAGTCCAATCTGATTACTATATTAATCACAGATTTGCAAATAGTAGTGAATTAGCCTCGTGTTGAGTGTAACTTTTAATGACATATTTAACTCTTTCGCTGCCAAATTCTGTCGTCTGCTACCAATTTTAGTTTTCTTCGTTTTCGTTTCGAATACAGTCACAGTAACAAACAGTTTGGATCCTAATGCCACGCTGAGTTACTGGGTGTCTCATCTGGATCCAAACTGTTTGCATAGGTAATCACAGATGCTACACTGGCGACGAAAGAGTTAACCCATTTGCCGGATGCATATCATAGGGTTATTTAGCTTTGGAAGAAACTGTAGAAATCCATTAGCAAATAGAGGAGACCCAGATCAGACAGCTCCAATAGGAGCCGTCTGATCTGGGTCTACTCTGTTTGCAAAGGCGTAGAAAGGCGTATACGGTATTTATCAGGTAAAAGGTTACATGACAAACGTCCAACCAGCTGACGCCAGTACTATATACAGCCCTAGCGAGCCTACTACCTGATCATTGTGTCACAGCTCACATTGCAGTAGTGTTAAAGAAAGGATTTAGTATTCAGACAGGTATAGTAATAGTGTTGTTTATTTCTTCTCTTTGCAGACATAGATTGTCGTCTGCTGCTATTCTCCACTGTTTAATCATTTTCTTTCATTTAAAACTCATTTTCATGCCTTTGCAAACAGTGTAGACCCAGATCAGGCGGCCCCTGTATAAGAGCCGCCTTATCATGTCTGCTATGTTTGTTATGGAATTATAATAGATCTCACTGCAGTTTCTACCAATACCAATACATGTACATGTACTTCATGATTATGAGAAAGCAGCTACCCAGGCAGCACGCTGCAATCGGGCCGACATTGGGCCGATATTGTTTCCAATATCGGTCCAACGTCGGATTTTAAGGCGGCCCGATGTCGACCCGCTTCTCTTTTGCAACGCGTTTTCCCGTCGGCCCGATGTAAGTTCTGACGTCGGCCCGATGTAAGTTCTGACGTCGGCCCGACATAAAAATGATCTACAGCCGATGACAAAATGACATTCAAACGATATCGGGCCGACATCAAACCTTACATCGGGCCAACGTCAAAACGCGTTGCAAACGAGAAGCGGGTCGACATCGGACCAATGTTTGCAATCAGATATCAGATATCTACAGCCGATCAGAAACACATGATTTTGGGCCAACGGGTTCTTTAACCTTTACTCCACAGATGCGAATTATAAGACATATAATCTATTCCTCCACTCAAGAAAATATACAGTCATGAATATGCACAACAAGAAATATTTCCATATTCTAGCAGATGATGCAGCTTAAAGCAGGCTGAAAGTAAGGTAGAATGCTCCTAAAGGAGTAGTATGCCTTACTTACATCCTGCTTTGAGCAACCATCTGTCTTCAATACTGAAAACATGTTATGGAGTAAAGGGTTAAGAAGACACAAGACATCGGTATGACACTGGCTGGATGTCAAAATAATGTTGAAACCTCATTTTGAATTCTGGCCAAGGTTGTACAAGTGCTATCTTGTAGTACAGATCTGCAATCATGTTAAATAGACACTCATACAACAAAATTTCATCAAATGTGTGTTCCATATTTTTAAAAATGAAATAAAAAAACTAGTAAATCCAAAGTAAGTCTCATCCATTTATTAATTCATGTACCCCTGAAACTTCAAATAAACAATTCCAATTTCCAATATTATTTTACTATTTAGGGTAGTTTTATGCAATCAAACCTGTTTTAAACAACCATCAAAAAGAAACAGAAGTCATCTTGAAGTTTCTAAGACAGGTGACTTCTGAATGCAGATCGAAAATAATGCTTTCGACCTGCATTAAGCAGTCACCTGTCTTTAATGATCGCTAGGCTTCCTCGTAGCATGGTCGCTTAAGACAGGCTTGACTGTACAATATAGTTTAAATAGTTTAAAACCACAAACAGTGCAGACCCTGATCAGAGGGATTCTTAAGGAGACCACTCAGACTGATAAGGGTCTACACTGTTTGCATAGGACAAGTGTGACGGATGGTCAATCAGTGTGAATCACATAACCTAGGTAGGTCACATGACTCAAGGATATAGAACTTAAGGAGATTTAAATGTACATAACTCCTCGAGTAATGTGACCGACCTACGTCATGTGATTAGCACTGACTGGCCATGTGTCACAAGGCAAGACAAGACCGTGCGATAGTCAAAATATCCCAAATAAGTCTAAATCTGTTATACATTCAAATGCTCAAATACAGAATAAATTTATATGAAAACAAATACCCTAATGTCCCTAAATTTGATACAAAGTGTCTATTCCAGTCCTATTATAGAATCAATTCACTGTTTTCACTCTGACAGTTTGCTGCCGCTCTCCTCTTCCTACCGCCAACTCTGTCGCTTGCATTACGTAGCCGTTCACGTACAGTCACCTCCAATTCAACATTCGTTACCTCCCCTCTGCATCTCAATCAAATCAGCCATCACTATGAACATTCATTGAAGGTTTTGATTACAAGTGGTAGCTTAAAGCAAGATGACAGTAAAACAGAAAGGTCCTATTTAAGGAGCTTTCTAATTTACTTTTATCTTGCTCTAGCAGAAACCTACCTTAAACCAGTTGAATATTAAGGAGATTTGTACTTTGGCTATGGAGGAAAGGGTTAAACAGTAAATATTTTACAACTTTTACTTTACAACAGAACATTATCTGTAGAATAAGGATTGAAAAGGGTATAAATTTTGTACCCAGGTAGCTCTTTGGCAATTACCTGATGATACCTGGGCACCCGCCTTACACCGATTATAGTATATTAAGATATAGATGTACCATAAATACAGGTTTTGTCACAAGTTGTTTTCTGAAATAAACAGTTCTTAAAATTTAGAAAAATATTATTTGGCGAGTTAAATAACCCTTTTTCTAAACGAATTTGAGAAATGTTGATCTCGTGACAACTAGTGTCAGATCATAATTGAATGATCTTAAACATGTGTAAGATAAAGATATCTTAAATAGTATTTCGAGCCTTAACCCTTTACTCCATAGATACTCATTTTAACACATTTAAGTTATTCCCCCAGTAAAGAAAAAAGTTCTGCTTTATACAGTCATGAATATGCAACATAAGAAATATTTCCTATATACTAGCAGATAGAAATTTAAAGCAGACTTAAAAGTAAAGCAGAATACTAAAGGAGCATTCTGCTTTACTTTCAGTCTGCTTCAAGCAACCATCTGTATTCAATACTGAAAATAAGCTACGGAGGAAAGGGTTAAGACAACTTAAAGTATGAGAAAAATCTACATCTTTTCAGTTTCATTAATCCTTCAAAATTCAAAACACGAGCAAAATCAAACAACTTATATCTAGATCTTTGTCACCGTTGAATATTGCCCGTTATATATATAGCGACAGGTTGAAATATTCATCCCGAGATTTATCTCGGAGAAATGAATAGTCATATTTAAAGGGAACAAATCCATGTATTGCAATGAGGTTTGACTTGATGAGTTTTTGTTTCACCTTTTTTACACAAATTGACTACTTTTCAGTGCATTGTTTGCATATTGGGTAGTAATTTTGTTCACAGATACTTGCTAGTTTCTACCTGACCCTTTCTGTCCTACTCAGAATACTGTTTTTGTTTTGGAAATCTTACAAAGATTGTTGGGGTATTGATATAATTAATTATTCTTACCAGAGAAGAAAACATCTGCTTATCAGCTAAAAGGTTTTCTAGGGTTTTGAGATCCTCATGGCTGTTCAGTGGAAGCAAACTGGATACTTCCTCAGGCAAACTTCCCATGGACATTTCTGGTCATACATGCAGGCTGTTTGACATTCCCTGCAACTCCTTATAAACAAGCTTGCCCTGTTGTTTCACCTGTGTCCCCCTGATTTTCTCAAGAACTGTGATCAGCCTTATATGTCCCTGGCTAAAAATCAAAACAAAATACATGTACATTATCTCAATGTACTTGAACCAATATTTTTCCATAAGTATGCAGTTATTTAACCATATACTCCATAGATATTCCTTTCTAAGCCTTTCCAAACAGAGCAGACCAAGATCAGACGGCTCCTATAGGAACCGACCCGTCTGATCAGGCTCTACTCTGTTTGAATATGATATATTAATATAGATCTGATTCTGCAGGTTGTACTTTGGTGATAATTTCATGTGTTTGTATGCCATTTTAATAATTAGCCTAATTAATACTAATACCATCATCATTTCTATCATGAATATTTATGAAGGGTTAAAAATACATATAGCAGCTTCATACCGCCTTCTGTTTTACATCAAGCAAATATGTTTGTTATTCATAAATGCCCCTGGATAGCAGCACAGCCACAGACAGATAGCAAAAGATGGACAGACAAACATACATTAACCCTTTCGCTGCCAAACCCTGTCGTCTGCTAACTTTGTCGTCTGCTATAAAGTTTCATTCTTTTGATTTTCTTATTTTTTGTTTCAAAAACTTAGTAACAGTAACAAACTGTTTGGATCCTGATGAGACGCCGAGTTACTCGGCGTCTCATCTGGATCCAAACTGTTTGCATAGGTAATCACAGATCCGGCACTGGCAGCGAAAGGGTTAAGGGCAAAACTAAGGGCAAAACCTATCTGGCACAGAACCTCGATTCAGGGGGTATTAATAGTACATGTGTCACAAACAATGCTGATTCGTTGAAATTTGACGCTTATTTCTGTATGAATGTCGTTTGTTAAATCTAATCTTCTTCAAAGGACCACATTAAAATTGTTTTGTGTATTTAAGTTGTTTTTCTTGGAAATTGATTAAACACATAAAGACAAATAAGGCATTTAAATAAATTAATTCCTTTACTTAAATTTAGTATCCCATTCCCAGCAGGACGATGGTTGCCCTAGATCTAGAGTAGGTACAATTTTCTACTCGATGGGATTATCAAAATGTTATTCTAAACTGGATTTTGGTAAGGTTGCAATTATAAAGACGTCCTGATAATGCACAACTTTTTAACCCTCTACTCCCCCCCAACCCACACCGGTACAATTAAACTCTCTTCTAAAGTCTCTTAATTACATTACATTTGGATTTGTCATATATCATATATTTACCATGGATAAATTCCGTTGGTGTCGAAGGCTGAGTACTGGTATGTCTTGGTGAGAGTGGATCTGGTGTTGGTGTGCTCATTGACGGCTGCACGGTGTTACTCACTGGTAACACTTGGGTTGAAGTAAAAACTGGTTTGGGTGGTTTAGGTAACTTAGAGAGATTGTAGTTGATGTATCTTCATCATCTGAAGATGGGAAATGTATTTGCCTGAAAGAAAACAACAATATATTGAGATTAATGGAACAATTCTACACATACTTGATTATAAAATGCAAATGCAAAGTTTGATGTCAATTGGTATAAAGAAATATAGAAGTAGATCTAGTTCGCATTGCAAGATTTGTGCCACGTACAGACCCCAAATACCCAAATTACATGGGCCCCGCCTAAACACTTACAGATATAATCCATTAGTGATTACTGTAAAAGAAGATCAATTTTTAATTAACATATTTTGTAACAACCTTTCCAAGTTCATAAATTATAAACGTGTTTTCACGCTTTTGCAAACAGGGTAGTCCCAGATCAGAGGGCTCCTATAGGATCCGTCCAATCAGGGTCTGCTATGTTTGCAAATGGAATTTGCTAGATTTGTTTCTTTACTTTCTAATTAAAGGGCTACAATGTTCCACATTCCATATTTCATATAAATTTGAACTATTATGTAAATGAATATATAGTAGGTATTGGAATTTGGAATAAAGTTAGAAGAGGGAAAGGATTAATCAATGCATGACACTATTCTTATTTGTCCGAATTTAGGTAGATCTATCTATTTATTTTGTCAGTTGCCACTAGGTCATATCAATAACAAATCATATGGGACATTCTTTTCAATATATAGGGGTCTGATTTGACCCTGTCCGATTTGGTTTTGGTCCGGGAGTATAGGCTATACGACATAGACATAGTCTGCATTGACACAGTATTTTCCAAGTCCTGAAACCTTTTTTCTAAACTTATGAAGCAAAAATTAATAAAATATCTAGATCTAGTCATTTATGATATTCATAATCTTGATTTTAAAAAATAATCCAGAGAAATTTCATCCATGAAAACAGAAGGCAACGTCAAGTTAAATATCACTAATTCGCGAAAACCGGTTACAGAGTATATTCAAGAAAGCATATTATGGTCTTTAGCCAAGTCTTTTAAATGCGATATTTTAAAATTAGAATCTATATACATTTTCTAAATAAAAATAGCATCTGATCATATCTTTAATATATCTATTATCATACAAAAACAGGAAAAGTTTCTACATACCCAGTGTTTAGTTGTTCAATCCAGCTTCTTTTGCAGACGAACTCCTAAAGACCGCAGCGAATATTATTATTTTTTTTGCCAAGCTTTAAAAAATTATTGTGATAATGGCTAGCAAAATAAAAAATAATTACTTATTTTTCTCATGGAAATTAATACTGTTCAGTAAATTAATAAAGTTATTTTCTTTGATACGCTGAGTCCGTTCCTGATCGTCTTAACGTGACATCGGCCCAGCATCGGCCCGACGTACGTCTTCTTAAGAGAAACTAGGTCGGCACAACATCGGGCCGACGTCGTATGTTATCTGGCATATTTTTTTAATACAAGTGTCAAACTTTTTATCGGTACTTCGTCGGTTTGATATGGGTACATGGTAGTGTTAAGTTTAACATATTTTGCTCATATTATAGCGTGGGAATGATATCGGCCCGTCGTCATGCCGATGTCGAGAATTGTTGCCGTCATTACGCTTATAGGCCGACATCGGCCCGATATAGGTGTGCTGGCTGGGTAATTAATATTCATGACGTCATTATTTAGTACATGAATATGCAACAGGGAAAGGATTGACGTTCAACAACATCACATAAACAAACAGTTTGGACGCTGATAAGACTCCTCCTTGTTCGCTGTTTGCAAATTTGTCACAGATTCGCCATTCGCAGCGAAAGAGTCCATGCATGTAATGTATGTATTACGTTTTAAATAAACATCGCAAAACTGTACGGCGCATACAAAAACAATCAGATCAGATTATACGTACTATCAAAACTGCATGTATACATTGTACGAATATCGTTCACATGTAACCGTAAAAACCAGATTAATTCCTAAAATGGATATACAGTAAACTCCCTCTAACCCGAACGCTCAATTTAGTATAAATATCGGTCTAGGAGACAGGTATTAACCCATTTGCTCCCAGTGGATTCTTCCTTGCTTATATATTGGACTAGTCCATGTTTGATCTAAGAGGAGCCTGGTCTAAATTTTCATTTTCGTTTTTATGTCGAAATTCCTATCAGCAAACAGTGTAGACCCTGATCAGACCAGAATCTACACTGTTTGCCTATGTCCCATACATGGAATCGTGGGAACACAAGGGTTAATTATAAATCTGATGATATCATATGAATACGAGAACTTTTGGCCAGTGCAGAAATCGTAGAATCAGATACAAACAAACAGAGCAGATCCTGATCATAGAGGAGTCTAGTGATCTGGGTCTGCTCTGTTTGCGTATAGGTAGCAAAATTCGTCTCTATCAAATAAAACGTTGAAAACAATGTGGTACCAGTATGTTCCAGACGGTATCAGTCTACCCATTGCTGTCTTTCAGAAAAAAGATGCAAGCTTCAGTTTGCAACTTTGCACTGAACGCATGCTTTGCGTTCAAGTAATTTGTATCAAAAGAATATCATTCAACCACTAACTCTACAGAGAGGCCTTTGCCACCCATTTCTCGGCAACGACGCCTGGTTCTGATTCAGATTTGGCACATTAACCCATTCTCTCATAGGCTATTTTCAGATCCAACCGCTTTGAATAAATCTACCGCGAAAAGGAGCATTAACTAGAGTAAAGGGAAAATGTTTAGAATTGTGTAGTTTGAAACCATTGTGATAAATAGAGCATTCGCTCCTATAGGAGCAAATGCTCTATTTATCACAATGGTTTCACAAAGTGACTTTTACAGAGTCGTCAAAAGTCGTCAATATCAAGGAAAGGGTTAATAATCCTTTACACCGTGAATATTCCAAAAAGAATAACATCATGAATATGAAATAGATCAAATGTTATAATAGCACATGGATACGGATGATTTCGCCCTAGTATAGAAAACTATAGAATCATGTGTAGCATTTCATAAACAAACAGAGCAGACCCAGAACAGACGCCTCCTACAGTGAATTTTACAGAGGCGTCAACATGGGGGAATGGGTTAATTAAAAAGTGTTTCGTATGGATACATACTGTTCGAATTCAACCATTAAAACAGACCATACTTTAAAGCAATACTTGTCATATTAGGCAACTTTGATTGACATAGTCTACTGTTTACAGTCACGTGCCTTATTTAATTCATTCATTGCTTAATTCAAATACAGTCACAGTAACAAACAGTTTGGATCCTAATGCCACGCTGAGTTACTGGGTGTCTCATCTGGACCCAAACTGTTTGCATATGTAATCACAAATGCTACACTGGCGACGAAAGAGTTATGCATCCCATTTGCCGGATGCATATCATAGGGTTATTTAGCTTTGGAAGAAACTGTAGAAATCCATTAGCAAACAGAGGAGACCCAGATCAGACGGCTCCTACAGGAGCCGTTTCATCTGGGTCTACTCTGTTTGCAATGGCGTAGAAAGGCGTATACGGTATTTATGAGGTATAAGGTTACAAGACAAACGTCCAACCAGATGACGCAAGTACTATATACAGCCCTAGCGTGTCTACTACCTGACCATTGTGTCACAGCTCACATTGCGCTAGTGTTAAAGAAAGGATTTGGCATTCAGACAGGTAGTAATATTATTGCTTATTTCTCTTTGAAGCCACAAGTTGTCGTCTGCTCCAATTCTCCACTGATTAACCATTTTCCTTAATTTAAAACGCATTTTCATGCCTTTACAAACAGATTAGATCCAGATCAGGCGGCTCCTATAGGAGCCGCTTGATCAGGGTCTGCTCTGTTTGCTGATGAAGTTAGATCTGACTACAGTTTCTATCAATACCAATACATGTAATTCATGATTATAAGAAAGCAGCTAATTAATATTCATGACGTCATTCTTTCTTACATGAATATGCAACGGAGAAAAGATTAACGTTCAACAACATCACATAAACAAACAGTTTGGATTCTGATGAGACTCCACCTCACCCGCTGTTTGCAGATTTGTCACAGATTCGCCATTCGCAGCGAAAGAGTTAATCCGTGTATGTACAGTATTACGTCTTAAATAAACATCAAAAAACTGTACGGCGCATACAAAAACAATTCGATCAGATTCTACGTACTATCAAAAATGCATGTATGCATTGTATGACTATCGTTCACATGTAACCGTATTTTCATAAAATGGATATACAGTAAAACCTCTCCTAACCGAACGCTCAATTTAGTATAAATATAGGTCTTGGAGACAGGTGGCAGCTTAATGCAGGGTGAAAGTCTTACAGAAAGCTCCTCTAGGAGCTTTCTGCATAGCGTTCACCTTATATTAAGCAGTCACCTGTCGAAAAGTATCTTATTTCTTCTCTTCTAGAATTCGGGTTTAGAGGGATATTTATTCTTAGTCTCTAGTCTAGCTTTACTTCAATGTCAACGAGTTAAGTGGTATAAGGAAGTACATGTACACGTACACACTTGTGCCTATATGATGTAACTCATTAAATGTTCAATGCAGACTTGAGAGGCCGATAATGGCAGAGCAAACTAGAATCATCGTTTATATATAACTGGGTGGTAAATAGTTTAATTATTCAGCCTCTTGACTCTGAAAAGGAAACTCATATACTGACATTTGCAAACAGTGCAGACCCAGATCATAGAACTCCTAAATGAACCCTCTAATCATGGTCTGCATTGTCTGTCAGTCAAAATCCACTTACAAATTTAAGCCTTTGATACAGAGTGGGCTATTCCACTTTGAATATTCAGCATTTAACCCTTACACTGTTCTATATTTATACCTACAGAATATTCATTAACAAAATAGTTATAAAGCAAAATGGAAGATGGAACATTGCAGATATTTTAGAAAGTAAAGAAACAGATCTATCAAATTATATTAGCAAACAGAGCAGACCCTGATCAGACGGCTCCTCTAGGAGCCGTCTGATCTGGGACTACTCTGTTTGTATGTGTGATTTCAAACACGTTTATATGAGGGAGAGGGTTAAAAAGTATTTCCTTCTGTTTCAAGTGTCGATCTACTCGTATAGTCTAAAGTAGATTAATCCTTTCAATGTTGAACTATCAAAGGAGGATAGTCTATCATTAATTAACGATGGAATGCAATTGGAATGAAAGGGTATATGGGTAATCAGCGATAAGATTTTGACTGACAAACAATGCAGTGGGGTACTTTAAGACGTCATATATGTATGAGAGATTAATTATGTATAGGAACCATTTGACAAGGGTCTGCACTGTTTGCAAATGTCAGAACACTCGTTTTCTGCAACCAAAACGTGACCAGAGTGGTCTAAGAATGTACAGTATAGATCCTCACGAGATGACATTTTATCTGGATCCAAACTGCATACTTGTTAATATGACGCATTCCTCTACTAACAATGTTTTCCTGATATAGAGACACCTATTCACATCTTTGCAAACAGAGTAAATCCAGGTCAGACGGTTTCTTTAGAAGTCATGTCATCGGGGTCTGCTTTGTTAGTAATTATATAGATTAGTATTAAATTGCCAAATTGTCATTATAAAACTTCAGCTAATAAATATTCATTCATTCAATATTTCTTACATGAATACTCTTGAGCCAATGGATTAAATGAGAGAATGTAGAGAAATCATGTTTCAAAACAGATCAGACGTCCAGTAACACGATGTTTTATCAGGATCCACACTACCCAGCTGTACATTGTAAAGGACAATTCAGGATTAAACCTTTCAAACCCGAATTTTAACCCTTCTCTTGCTGAATTTTAAAATACATTTCTCATTCTTTACCCATGCCCTGTTGTATAATTACATATATCTTCACTGTGTAAAAGTATTTCGCTGTGCAATCACTACTGTGGAGTGCACTGGTTGCACAATCGACTTGTAGATAGTGCAGACCCTGATGAGACAGCTCCTGCAGGAGCTGTCTCATCTGGGTCTTCACTATTTACTGGTAGGTATATTGACGTGAATAGCAAGCGAAGGGTTAAGAATGGACTAGCCCATCTGTGGTTAACTATAAAGTCCACTCAGCATGAAAGACTTAAGCTCGCTGGAGGATTTCAAATGACAAACCTTTATGAGTCCTATGATCTGCGTCTACACTGTTTGCAAATGCAAATCTACCAGTTTTAAACCTGTAGTAAAAACTCTCTGAACCGGAATATCAATCACGAAGAATTTTGGTCTGTTGATATGTTTATTATAGTGATTTCTGCATGACTTTGACCCTGCATTAAGCAATATCCAAACAATATCCAAATTCTTCTCTACTAGAATTCCGGTTTAGAGGGGGTTTACTGTAATAGTTTAAGGGAGTACAAACGTTATGCAGAAAGTTCTTTTATATGAGCTTTCTTCATTATTATTTCCCCGCATTAAACAATCACCTGCTTTGAAATGACTCAAATGTTACTTAATTATGCGATGGCGTTAGTAGCGAGATACTACTGTATTTCGATAAACCCTCTATTTATCATGGTAGGAGTTTTACATCTGGCATCTGTCCATGCGCTGACAGAGAACACACAACGAATGCTAATGCATAATGCTCGTATGCATGTACATGTATCTTGTTTGTCAACGTGTGTGTTTGAAACCAGGACTGGGAACTGAATCACGTTTCCTAAGATCATATTTCTAAATAGCTGGCATCAATGCTTGCTTTTTATAACGCGTTACTCAATAGATATGCCTTTTAACACATTTACATCTAATATATCCATATAGCCCTTTCCTGTTCTATGTTTATTCCAAATTTCAATACCTACTGAATATTCATGGACAAAATAGTTATAATGAAGTTTGGAAGATTGAGCATTGTAGCAATTTTAGAAAGTAAAGAAACAGCTCTATCAAAATATATTAGCAAGCAGAACATATCCTGATCAGACGGCTCCTACAGGAGCCGTCTGATCTGGGTCTACTCTATTTGCAGATGCGTGAAAACACGTTTATATGAGGGAAAGGGATAGGAGGATGTAGGAGTCGTCTTAACCCTTTCCCCCATACAAACGTGTTTCACGCATTTGCAAACAGAGTAGACCCAGATCAGACGGCTCCTAGAGGAGCCGTCTGATCAGGGTCTACCCTGTTTGCTATTAGAAGTTGATAGATCCGTTTCTTTACTTTCTAAAATGTCTACAATGGTCCACCTTCAAGAATTCTTTATAACAATTTTGTTAATGAATATTCAGTAGGTACTGAACATTGGCCTAAATATAGAACAGGGAAAGGGTTAACAGAGTCTGCGTTGTTTGCTCCGCTACTTGCAAGTATGTCCTATATATTCGGACACCAAGTCTCTCCTATCCATCTGTTTGTTAAGCTCGCCTATCCATCTGTTTGTTAAGCTAAATAGGTCAATTTGACATCATTGTGATTACTTTGACATAGTATCAAATAGTGTAGATCCTGATCAAATGGCTCATCCGGGATCCGTTTGATCTGGATCGGCACCATTATCATAAGCAAACAGAACAGATCATAATCAGACGGGTTGCAAATGCGTGAAAAGACATTTATATGAGGGAAAGGGTTAAACTGCATTTCGTTTGTGGTGTATGTCAGTCCTGCGTTCTGAACGCAGCCAAGGTATCGTATGTATACATCGACATTTTCCGTAATGTCTCCGATGCCCAATATTATTGTCCGAAAAATGCCGAAAGTGCGTTTAATACTAGTCTGTCGTATTCTGATAAATGTTTACGTCAAAATTCCAACGCATTATCCGCCTGGTACCTAGCTCTCATGAATATACAAACCCATTATATTCCATGTAGCAATCTTGATTAACTAACACTTTCAACACTGAATAACCAGAGTGGAATAGCCCATCAGTGTTTAACTACGGTGTCCATTCAGTATGAAAGGTGTAAACTTACTAGAGGATTGTGAATGGCAAACAGTGCAACCCTTGACCAGAGAGCTTCAAGATTAGTCCTCTAATCTGGTCTACACTGTTTGCAAATGACATTGCATGCATTTCCAGTGTTGACAGGATTAATTCACAGCGGATGAGTGGTTTAATACTTACTCATTACACCACAGACTATTTTCAGACCAGACATTTTAATGAATCTGTTGAAATGGAGCGTTTACCAGAGAAAAGGAAAAGTGTAGAACTGTGTACTTTTGAAACCATTAGTTTAAGCACATCTTATTTCCATTCTGTATATGCATTGGAAATCGGGTTGGGTCGCAAGTTCTGACAACGTTAGTTTCGACCCCACCTCCTTACAAACTTTTATAGAATCAAAGATACAATGGCGATTTTTGAAACTAATTTTGGTTTGAAATTGTAACTTTTTACAGAGGCGTCAACAGGTGCCAATATGGTGGAATGGGTTAACAGAAAGTTCACACGAGCCTCTCCGAAGAGGTTGCCGAAGTTTTATTTAGTGCCAGGTGAATATGGATTGATAAGTTGCAGTAAGAGCTTTCATAATTTCTAATTACAATTAAAATTAATATCGCTAACAATACCACTCATATAAAGTAGAATTCTGGATTATTAAATATGAATATTCATGCACGAAATTGGTATAACGAAATATGGAAGGTGGAACATTGTAGCCATTTTAGAATGTGTGGAAACTTATTTATCAAATTCCATTAACCAACAGAGCAGACCCTGATCAGACGGCTCCTATAGGGTTAAGCATTCAGACAAACTAGACAAAGAGCGCAGGCCCAGAATAAACTGCTAAAGGAGCAGTATAATCAGGGTCTTCATTATTTGCTAACATCGGTCTAATTTGAAATTAGCAAAATTGTGCTAAATCTACTTGTTGGGCTTCACAAACCCACGGTGAGGGAGGAATGAGTGTCCTTATACTTAGAATACGGTGAAACCTGTCTTAAGCGATCATTCAAAATATGTCATAGTATAGATATCTAAGGCAGGTGGTAGCTTAATGCAGGTCACAATTATTAATGAAAAAAACTCCTTTAAGAACTTTTGTATTACATTTGCCCTGTATTAAGCAACCACATGTTTTTCAAGAATCGAAACTTCAATCAATTTATCATCGCTTAAGACAGGTTCTACTGTAATAAGGGTGTTACCAGATGCTTAGTATTAGATTCAGTAACTGTTTTTATCAGCCATCAAAAGTATAGTGTCCAACTGCACTTTTTATCATTTGAAAAATTCCTTTATACAGTATTCCCACTCTAAACTGGATGTTAAAATTATCATAAATATCGGTATTGGACACAGGCGGTAGCTTAATGCATGGTTAAAGTCATGCAGAAAGCTCCTCTAGGACCTTTCTGCATGACTTTCACTATGCGTTAAGCACCCACCTACCTAATCCTATCTGAATTTTTCTCTACTATAATAACGGTTTAGAGGCTTTTTATACTTTATTACAATTCTAGGACGGTCTACAAAAACTCACCAACTTCAATGCAGTCTTCGATACACGCTCATGTTTGAATAAGTTCAACAACCACCGAGATATCCTTGCTCAGGAATTTTCCTTGGCATTTATCCACTCGTGTTCGACAGTATATCACGGACTTGGTTTTGTAAACAGAAGCTCTTGGCACTTAATGCTGGCTAAATCCGACTGATACAGAAAGTATTAGAACTGATCAACAAAATACAACCAACATCGACCACAATTCCGCAATAATCCCATTACAGTTTTAGAATGTCGCAGAAGTACTCTGGATATCTGCTAATTAATGGATTTCCAGGGAATCGCCTGACGGGGGAAATTCCCGAATCGATACGACGAGAGTCTAAAAATAGAACACATCTAAGACTCTTGGAACAGTCAGTCTATAACAATTTACCTGACGAATATTCATGTAAGAAATATTGACATTATGAATATTTACCCATTTACTCCCAGTGGATTCTTCCTTGCTTATATATTGGACTAGTCCATGTTTGATCTAAGGGGTGCCTGGTCTAAATTTTCATTTTCGCTTTGATTTATATTGAAATTCCTATCAACAAACAGTGTAGACTCTGATCAGACGCCGCATCATGCGGCGTCTGATCAGAATCTACACTGTTTGTCTATGCCCCATATCGTGGGCACACGTGGGTTAATTATAGATCTGATGATACATTGTGTATCATATGAATACGAGAACCGTGGGCCAAAGAAATCGTAGAATCAGATATAAACAAACAGAGCAGATCCTGATCATACAGGAGTCGAGTGATCTGGGTCTGCTCTGTTTGCGTAGGTAGCAAAATTCGTCTCTAATTTCCAGACGGTATCAGTCTACCCATTGCTTTCTTTCAGAAAAGATGCAAGCTTCAGTTTGCAACTTTGCACTGAACACATGCTTTGCGTTCAGGTAATTTGCATCAAAAGAATACAATTTAACCACATACTCTACAGAACGGCCTTTGACACCTATCGCTCAGCAACGATGTCTGGTTCTGACACCGTGAATATTCCAGGAAGAATGACATCATGAATATGAAATATTTCAAATTTTATAATGGTACATGGGTGCGGGTGATTTTGCCCTAGTATAGAAAATTGCAGAATCGTGTATAACAGTTCATAAACAAACAGAGCAGACCCAGAACAGACGCCTCCTACAGTGAATTTTACAGAGGCGTCAACATGGGGGGAAGGGTTAATTAATACATATGGATACATACTGTTCGAATTCAACCATTAAAACAGACCATATTATCCTCCCAATTTGACCTGAGACTCGATTAAATTTCGGCGTGTTTATCGGGATTGTTCGTAATACTCTGTGACAAAACATAGCAAACCAAAAGCCGGTAATAATCATGTTCCACGAGGATTTTACAATAAATCCCCTCTAACGCGACCACTTAATAAATAAACATGACTGTCTTTATAAGCAGGTGGTTGCTTAATGCAGGACAAAAGTTATGCAGAAAGCTCCTACAGGAGCTTTCTGCATAACTTTCGTCCTGTATTAAGCTACCACCTGCCTTTGCCACTGTGAATTATGCCCCTTTTGCTGGTCACATTAGATGAGTTTTACTGTATTTTTATAGCGCATTCTTATACCTTCGGAAATTTATTCGAAGATTACCGACGATAATACACGGAATATGCATGAGTCTCAGGTCAAATTGGTAGGATAATACTTTAAAGCAATACTTGTCATATTAGGCAACTATGATTGACATAGCCTACTGTTTACAGTCACGTGCCTTATTTAATTCATTCATTGCTTAATATTATCATCTGCTAAATTCGTCATCTGCTGTAATGTCCAATGTTTAATTTTGTCCCATGCTCTTAAAAATCCCAACATAATCACGGTAGTAAACACATATGGATCCTAGTAAGATGCTGGGTTACTTGGTGGCTGATCTGGGTCTGATCTGAGTCCAATCTGATTACTATATTAATCACAGATTTGCAAATAGTAGTGAATTAGCCTCGTGTTGAGTGTAACGTTTCATGACATATTTAACTCTTTCGCTGCCAAATTCTGTCGTCTGCTACCAGTTTTAGTTTTCTTTATTTTCGTTTCAACTACAGTCACAGTAACAAACAGTTTGGATCCTGATGCCACGCCGAGTTACACAGTGTCTCATCTGGATCCAAACTGTTTGCATAAGTAATCACAGATACTACACTGGCGGCGAAAGAGTTAACCCATTTGCCGGGTGCATATCATAGTATTATTTAACTTTGGAAGAAACTGTAGAACTCAATAAGCAGACAGAGGAGACCCAGATCAGATGGCTCCTACAGGAGCCGTCTGATCTGGGTTTACTCTGTTTGCAAAGGCGTAGAAAGGCGTATACGGTATTTATCAGGTACAAGGTTACATGACAAACGTCCAACCAGCTGACGCCAGTACTATATACAGCCCTAGAGAGCCTACTACCTGACTATTGTGTCATAGCTCACATTGCAGTAGTGTTAAAGAAAGGATTTAGTAGCCTATTCAGACAGGTATAGTAATAGTGTTGTTTATTTCTTCTCTTTGCAGACATAGATTGTCGTCTGCTGCAATTCTCCACTGTTTAACCATTTTCCTTAATTTAAAACGCATTTTCATGCCTTTGCAAACAGATTAGATCCAGATTAGGCGGCTCCTATAGGAGCCGCTTGATCAGGGTCTGCTCTGTTTGCTGATGAAATTATAATAGATCTGACTTCAGTTTCTATCAATACCAATACATGTACTTCATGATTATAAGAAAGCAGCTAATTAATATTCATGACGTCATTCTTTCTTACATGAATATGCAACAGAGAAAAGATTAACGTTCAACAACATCATATAAACAAACAGTTTGGAGTCTGATGAGACTCCACCTCACCCGCTGTTTGCAGATTTGTCACAGATTCGCCATTCGCAGCGAAAGAGTTAATCCGTGTATGTACAGTATTACGTCTTAAATTAACATCAAAAAACTGTACGGCGCATACAAAAACAATTCGATCAGATTCTACGTACTATCAAAAATGCATGTATGCATTGTATGACTATCGTTCACATGTAACCGTATTTTCATAAAATGGATATACAGTAAAACCTCTCCTAACCGAACGCTCAATTTAGTATAAATATAGGTCTTGGAGACAGGTGGCAGCTTAATGCAGGGTGAAAGTCTTACAGAAAGCTCCTCTAGGAGCTTTCTGCATAGCGTTCACCTTATATTAAGCAGTCACCTGTCGAAAAGTATCTTATTTCTTCTCTTCTAGAATTCGGGTTTAGAGGGATATTTATTCTTAGTCTCTAGTCTAGCTTTACTTCAATGTCAACGAGTTAAGTGGTATAAGGAAGTACATGTACACGTACACACTTGTGCCTATATAATGTAACTCATTAAATGTTCAATGCAGACTTGAGAGGCCGATAATGGCAGAGCAAACTAGAATCATCGTTTATATATAACTGGGTGGTTAATAGTTTAATTATTCAGCCTCTTGACTCTGAAAAGGAAACTCATATACTGACATTTGCAATCAGTGCAGACCCAGATCATAGAACTCCTAAATGAACCCTCTAATCATGGTCTGCATTGTCTGTCAGTCAAAATCCACTTACAAATTTAAGCCTTTGATACAGAGTGGGCTATTCCACTTTGAATATTCAGCATTTAACCCTTACACTGTTCTATATTTATACCTACAGAATATTCATTAACAAAATAGTTATAAAGCAAAATGGAAGATGGAACATTGCAGATATTTTAGAAAGTAAAGAAACAGATCTATCAAATTATATTAGCAAACAGAGCAGACCCTGATCAGACGGCTCCTCTAGGAGCCGTCTGATCTGGGACTACTCTGTTTGTATGTGTGATTTCAAACACGTTTATATGAGGGAGAGGGTTAAAAAGTATTTCCTTCTGTTTCAAGTGTCGATCTACTCGTATAGTCTAAAGTAGATTAATCCTTTCAATGTTGAACTATCAAAGGAGGATAGTCTATCATTAATTAACGATGGAATGCAATTGGAATGAAAGGGTATATGGGTAATCAGCGATAATATTTTGACTGACAAACAATGCAGATTGGGGTACTTTAAGACGTCATATATGTATGAGAGATTAAGTATGTATAGGAACCATTTGACAAGGGTCTGCACTGTTTGCAAATGTCAGAACACTCGTTTTCTGCAACCAAAACGTGACCAGAGTGGTCTAAGAATGTACAGTATAGATCCTCACGAGATGACATTTTATCTGGATCCAAACTGCATACTTGTTAATATGACGCATTCCTCTACTAACAATGTTTTCCTTATATAGAGACACCTATTCACATCTTTGCAAACAGAGTAAATCCAGGTCAGACGGTTTCTTTAGAAGTCATGTCATCGGGGTCTGCTTTGTTAGTAATTATATAGATTAGTATTAATTTGCCAAAATATCTTGAGTTTAATTGTCATTATAAAACTTCAGCTAATAAATATTCATTCATTCAATATTTCTTACATGAATACTCTTGAGCCAATGGATTAAATGAGAGAATGTAGAGAAATCATGTTTCAAAACAGATCAGACGTCCAGTAACACGATGTTTTATCAGGATCCACACTACCCAGCTGTACATTGTAAAGGACAATTCAGGATTAAACCTTTCAAACCCGAATTTTAACCCTTCTCTTGCTGAATTTTAAAATACATTTCTCATTCTTTACCCATGCCCTGTTGTATAATTACATATATCTTCACTGTGTAAAAGTATTTCGCTGTGCAATCACTACTGTGGAGTGCACTGGTTGCACAATCGACTTGTAAATAGTGCAGACCCTGATGAGACAGCTCCTGCAGGAGCTGTCTCATCTGGGTCTTCACTATTTACTGGTAGGTATATTGACGTGAATAGCAAGCGAAGGGTTAAGAATGGACTAGCCCATCTGTGGTTAACTATAAAGTCCACTCAGCATGAAAGACTTAAGCTCGCTGGAGGATTTCAAATGACAAACCTTTATGAGTCCTATGATCTGCGTCTACACTGTTTGCAAATGCAAATCTACCAGTTTTAAACCTGTAGTAAAAACTCTCTGAACCGGAATATCAATCACGAAGAATTTTGGTCTGTTGATATGTTTATTATAGTGATTTCTGCATGACTTTGACCCTGCATTAAGCAATATCCAAACAATATCCAAATTCTTCTCTACTAGAATTCCGGTTTAGAGGGGGTTTACTGTAATAGTTTAAGGGAGTACAAACGTTATGCAGAAAGTTCTTTTATATGAGCTTTCTTCATTATTATTTCCCCGCATTAAACAATCACCTGCTTTGAAATGACTCAAATGTTACTTAATTATGCGATGGCGTTAGTAGCGAGATACTACTGTATTTCGATAAACCCTCTATTTATCATGGTAGGAGTTTTACATCTGGCATCTGTCCATGCGCTGACAGAGAACACACAACGAATGCTAATGCATAATGCTCGTATGCATGTACATGTATCTTGTTTGTCAACGTGTGTGTTTGAAACCAGGACTGGGAACTGAATCACGTTTCCTAAGATCATATTTCTAAATAGCTGGCATCAATGCTTGCTTTTTATAACGCGTTACTCAATAGATATGCCTTTTAACACATTTACATCTAATATATCCATATAGCCCTTTCCTGTTCTATGTTTATTCCAAATTTCAATACCTACTGAATATTCATGGACAAAATAGTTATAATGAAGTTTGGAAGATTAAGCATTGTAGCAATTTTAGAAAGTAAAGAAACAGCTCTATCAAAATATATTAGCAAGCAGAACATACCCTGATCAGACGGCTCCTACAGGAGCCGTCTGATCTGGGTCTACTCTATTTGCAGATGCGTGAAAACACGTTTATATGAGGGAAAGGGATAGGAGGATGTAGGAGTCGTCTTAACCCTTTCCCTCATACAAACGTGTTTCACGCATTTGCAAACAGAGTATACCCAGATCAGACGGCTCCTAGAGGAGCCGTCTGATCAGGGTCTACCCTGTTTGCTATTAGAAGTTGATAGATCCGTTTCTTTACTTTCTAAAATGTCTACAATGGTCCACCTTCAAGAATTCTTTATAACAATTTTGTTAATGAATATTCAGTAGGTACTGAACATTGGCCTAAATATAGAACAGGGAAAGGGTTAACAGAGTCTGCGTTGTTTGCTCCGCTACTTGCAAGTATGTCCTATATATTCGGACACCAAGTCTCTCCTATCCATCTGTTTGTTAAGCTCGCCTATCCATCTGTTTGTTAAGCTAAATAGGTCAATTTGACATCATTGTGATTACTTTGACATAGTATCAAATAGTGTAGATCCTGATCAAATGGCTCATCCGGGATCCGTTTGATCTGGATCGGCACCATTATCATAAGCAAACAGAACAGATCATAATCAGACGGGTTGCAAATGCGTGAAAAGACATTTATATGAGGGAAAGGGTTAAACTGCATTTCGTTTGTGGTGTATGTCAGTCCTGCGTTCTGAACGCAGCCAAGGTATCGTATGTATACATCGACATTTTCCGTAATGTCTCCGATGCCCAATATTATTGTCCGAAAAATGCCGAAAGTGTGTTTAATACTAGTCTGTCGTATTCTGATAAATGTTTACGTCAAAATTCCAACGCATTATCCGCCTGGTACCTAGCTCTCATGAATATACAAACCCATTATATTCCATGTAGCAATCTTGATTAACTAACACTTTCAACACTGAATAATCAGAGTGGAATAGCCCATCAGTGTTTAACCCTTTCCCTCATATAAACGTGTTTTCACGCATTTGCAAACAGAGTAGACCCAGATCAGACGGCTTCTATTGGAGCCGTCTGATCAGGGTCTGCTCTGTTTGCTTATAGAATTTGATAGATTTGTTTATTTACTTTCTAAAATGGCTACAATGTTCCACCATACATATTTCATTATAACTATTATGTCCATGAATATTCAGCAGGTATTGAAATTTGAAATAAACACAGAACAGGGAAATGGTTAACTACGGTGTCCATTCAGTATGAAAGGAGGATTGTGAATGGCAAACAGTGCAACCCTTGATCAGAGAGCTTCAAGATGGGTCCTCTAATCTGGTCTGCACTGTTTGCAAATGACATTGCATGCATTTCCCGTGTTGACAGGATTATTTCACAGCGGATGAGTGGTTTAATACTTACTCATTACACCACAGACTATTTTCAGACCAGACATTTTAATGAATCTGTTGAAATGGGGCGTTTACCAGAGAAAAGGTAAAGTGCAGAACTGTGTACTTTTGAAACCATTAGTTTAAACACATCTTATTTCCATTCTGTATATGCATTGGAAATCGGATTGGGTCGCAAGTTCTGACAACGTTAGTTTCGACCCCACCTCCTTACAAACTTTTATACAATCAAAGATACAATGGCGAATTTTGAAACTATTGTGATAAATAGAGCATTTCTTCAATATGAAAATGGTTTGAAATTGTAACTTTTTACAGAGGCGTCAACAGGTGTCAATATGGTGGAATGGGTTAACAGAAAGTTCACCCGAGCCTCTCGGAAGAGGTTGTCGAAGTTTTATTTAGTTCCAGGTGAATATGGATTGATAAGTTGCAGTAAGAGCTTTCATAATTTCTAATTACACTTAAAATTAATATCGCTAACAATACCACTCATATAAAGTAGAATTCTTGATTATTAAAACAGGTGTGAGCTTAATACGGGACACCCAATATACAGAAAGCTCATAGAGGAGCTTTCTGCATTACTTTTGCACTTCATTAAGCAACCACCTGCCTTTACAGACTCCTGAGTTGATAAAATATGTGGTCCCATTAGCTATACGTTACTGAATACATATGTACCGGGTATTATATACAGCATAACCTCTCTTAACCGGAATTCCAGTAGATAAGAATTTAGATACTTTTAGGCAGGTGGCTGCTTAATGCAGGGTGAAAGTCATGCAGAAAGCTCCTCTAGGAGCTTTCTGCATGACTTTCACCCTGCATTAAGCTGCCACCTGTCTCCAAGACCGATATTCATACTAAATTTAACTGCCGGTTAAGAGAGGTTTTACTGTATAATATATACAGAATATTGTGAAGTGCTGTGTGACCTTGCATATACGAGCATGTATCGGGGTATTGGGCTATGTGACAGGACACTGTGTAGTTTGCCTGAGAAAAGAGTGCAGTATACAGTGCTCCCTCTCTACAACGACACCCTTTGGGATACGAATATTGTATGTGTTGTTCAGAGGGAGTTGATATAAGGAGGGAAAATCAAACATAATTAGCTTGTTTGCAGATCCCCAGACAATGTGTATTTCGAGAAATAAAACCGTTATGCCTCAACCAAACCCTATCTTGTGACCACTCTTTAGAATCGTCACTTTGTGACGATTCTAAAGAGTGGTCACAACATAGGGTTTGATTGAGGCATAAAGAAAATACGACGGACAAAGGTTGTTTCTGGAGCCTTGTTGTTTCGGAAATAGTGACATGCGTTGTTGTAAGGTGGAAATCGTTATTGAGAGGGCCGTTGTAGGGAGGGAACACTGTAATATGTTTTAACCCTTTCCCTATTGCATATTCATAGCACCAAAGTACCAAACTATTTATTAGCGGAAGTTTTATAATGTGTTATGTGCTTTGGCACAGGCAGAAACTATAGAATCAGATCTACGTATTTTATACTATAAGCAACAGAGCAGACCCTGATCAGATAGCTCATGTTGGTCTTCTCTTTTTGCAATTGCGTAAAAATAAAAATGTTTATATGAGAGAAAGGGTAAAGCGACCGCTATTTGAAAATAAAACACGGATGAGTCTTAAAAAGCAGTCCATTGCTTAACCTGGGCAACGATAGTGCCATAATAGCTCCTTTTTGTATGAATGTTGTCTTGCATAAAACGCCTTTATTAACAGAGTAGACCAATATATACAGGAGCCGTCTGTTCTGGGTCTATTCTGTTTGCAAAAAAGTTATAGACTACGTGTCTACGAGATAAAGTGTTAGAGATTATCTCATAGAAACACAAGGCTGTGCGGTTGTCAGAATAGCTCGATAGACAAGCCAATCACCCTATAGTGTTTAATCAGCTTAATAGTGGACTGTAGGCCTATTATCTATCCAATAGCTTGCTTAACCTCTTCCCGCATGCCTTTCAAGCATTTGCGAACATAGAAGACCCTGGCTTAAGTAGGATCTGTTTCATTTGCTTATGAAATTACAATAGATCTACTTTACAATCTTTAACAATACTTCAAGGGAGCATACAAATTAGTTCGAGGCAACATAGGTTCGAGTAATCCGGTTTCTATAGTCTGAACAATTTTCAAGGAGCGTTCAGCATTACTTTCAACCTGCATTCAGATGGCACATGTGTTTCTCTATATGCGTAGTGATACATTTTCGCACAATTCTGTAATGCAAATTTCGGAAGAGCCGAACTTTTATTTCGAGTTGTCCAAAAGTTCGAGTTATCCAAATGCGAGATATCGAACATCAACTGTATGTAGAAAAACATATTCAAATTAAAATGTAACCGATGACTTGGTTCGCATTTGCAACCAGCTTGGAACCAGATGAGACGCCGAGTAACTCGGTGTCCCACCAGGATCCAAGCTCGTTGACATTCTCTCTACAGTTTCTCAGAAGCTCGATCGAATCTGATGTAATCAAAATTGTACCAGATCAAAATTTGATCAGACATTATTGGGTAAGGTTAAAACCCCAGAACTAGACCTGTTTGGACCCTTTTGTCCATAAATAAGAAATTATACGCCTTATAAACAGAGTAGACCCAGATCTGGGATTGCCCTGATTACTCATTGCATTATATAGAGCTGATTCTTCAGTTTCTGTCATGGCAAAACATCCCTGTATCCGTGTGTTGTTATAACAGTTTATACAGTTAAACTTCGATATCTCGAACTCGGATAACTCGAACTTCGCGATAACTCGAACAAAAAGTTCAGTCCAACCAAAACTTACAATACAGAATTGTTCTAAAATATATCGCTACAGATAGCTAGAAACACGTGTGACAGCTTAATACATGTCTAAAGTAATGCTGAAAGCTCCTACTGGAGCGTTCAGCATTACTTTAGATCTGTATTAAGCTGTGCCATTGATACATTGTTCAGATTAGAAATCGGATATTTCGAACTTCTATTATCTCGAACTAATATGTATGGTCCCTTGAAGTTCGAGTTATCGAAGTTCATCTGTATGATTAATATTCATGATGCCATTATTTCTTGAAGTGTAAAGTGACTGTAATATTGACAGCATATTTGTTAGATATCTGTATAAGTGTTGTGCTGTACAATAAACCCCCTTTAAACCGGATTTTAGTAGAGAATAATTTAGATACTTTTAGGCAGGTGGCTGCTTAATACAGGGTGAAAGTCATGCATTACGCTGCCACCTGTCTCCATGTCCGATATTTATACAAAATTGAACGTCCGGTTTAAAGGGTTTTTACTGTATACATCGCCTGCTTAGCGGTGTATGAGTGGTATTTGTAGAGAGGTACATTTGTATTTCATTATGTGGTTTCACACACAACTGAAACTTGGTATGCTTAATATGCGGGGGTCTCATTCGCCAAAACCAAAACCTATTTCGGCGTCAACTTGCTAATGGTCGTCTGCAACCTAGTTTTGTTAAAACATTTCGATAAGAAGAAAAATTGACATAAATAAATATAAATTTCAAAGGAATAAACCACAGACATAGCATATCACTCGAGGTTGAAATGAATACATGTACTGAACATAAGACTCTTACAAAGCAGGTGGTTGCTTAATTCGGTGCTGTTATAGGAGCTTTCTGCATTACTTTTGACATACAGAACCATAATCAGAACTATTTGTTTGATGGCCGTGTAAGACAGGCTCCACTGTAGCGACGTTCCTGATCAGATGCTGCCTGGTGTGTTTGCCGTGGTAGTGCATTCTGCAACATTAGCGGTGACAGAGTCACTGTCTGGATCTCAATACAGTAGAACCTGTCTAAGCGACCATCTTATTATGGGTCTGTAGGGCAGGTTGAAGCTTAATACTGGTCAAAAGTAATGTAGAACGCTCCTTTCTGTATTACTTTTGCACTATATTAACCCTTCGCTTGCTATTCGGGTCAATATACCTATCTATAAATAGTGCAGGAGCTGTCTCATCAGGGTCTGCACTATTTACAAGTTGATTGTGCAACCAGTGCACTCCACAGCAGTGATTGCACAGCGGAATACTTGTACACAGTGAAGATATATGTAATTATACAACAGGGCATGGGTAAAGAAGGAGAAATGTATTTTAAAATTCAGCAAGAGAAGGGTTAAACACATTTCCATTGGTTAAGATTATTGTGCCCAATTAATACAATGTCGCTTAAGACATGTTCTAGTGTTCAACTGAATATTTTGGTGTCAGACCTGAATCTCTAATCTCGTGACACCAATACAGTAGAGCCTGTCTTAAGTGGCCATCACAAAATTATGGGTCTGTATGCCAGGTTGTAGCTTAATGATCTGTTTTGTTCTGTTCTTAATGCAGGCCAATGTAATGCAGAACGCTCGGATAGTCCTGATCTTTCTGCATTTCTTTTACCATGCATTCACCAACCACTTGCTTTTTAAGACTAAAGTAAACCCCCTCTAATGTGACCACCTAAATGAGGCATAATTCTGAGTAGCAGAGGCAGGTGGTAGTTTATGCAGGACGAAAGTCATGCAGAAAGCTCCTATAGGAGCTTTCTGCATGACTTTCGTCCTGCATTAAGCAACCACCTGCTTATGCAGGCCAACGTGTTTATTCATTACATGGTCGCATTGGAGGGGTTTTATTGTACTATCTCCAATAAATGAATGGCCGCTCAGGACAAGTTCTACTGTACAGCAGATTGTATTTGTTTGAAGGTTTGCATCATCTGAAATAGCTCTGCAGTTAGAGACCAACTTATTATCGTTCCACCTTTATACATCATGTGACGATTAGACATCAGACACGAGCTGATCTAATTAGATAAGTGTGTACCTTTATCCTATAAAAATAAAAGAACTAATGCTTTTGTTTTTCCTCAAGTTTAACTCTTTCGCTTGCCAACTGTTGTCCTCTGTAAACTTTATCGTCTGCTACAATATTCAATTTTCAATGTTTTCTTCATTTTTGTTTCATAAAAGAGAAACAGTAAACAATTTGGATCCTGATGAGACGCCGAGTTACTCGGCTACTCAGAAGTAACTCGGCGTCTCATCTGGATCCAAACTGTTTACATAGGTAATGACAGGTGCGACATTGGCAGCGAAAGCGTTAAAGTGTTAAACCCTTTATACAAAGACTAGTATTCATTTTTCACATAATAATGCCATCATGAATATTAATGAGATACATTTTAATAAAGTCCTATGAACACATAAAGGTTTGGTCAAGGCCTGTAGAATAAGATCTATAACATTTCATAAGCATAAAGAGCAGGTCCTCATTAGACTGCTCCTACAGGAGAGTCTGATCTGGGTCTACGCTGATTGCAAAGGTGCCAGAAGAAAGGGCCTAAACAGTATGTGCTTTGAAGATGTAATCTTTTATTGACGGTGTGTCAAAATACCTATCTGGACCTAAGCTGACTGCGCCTGCTAGTCAGATATCAGTAATGTGGAACAGTACAGTTAACGAGGTTTAATTATGGGTCTGCAAGGCAGGTGGTAGCATAAGGCAGGTAAAAAGTAATGCACAAACCTCCTATACCTTCTCCCTACATTAAGCAACCACTTGCTTTTTATGACACGTGTTCAATAAATGAATAGCTGATTAGGACATGTCTACTGATGGATCTGTAAGCCAGGTAGTAGCATAATGCAGAAAGCTCCTTTAGGAGCTTTCTGCATTACTTTAGCCCTGCATTAAGCAACCACATACTTTTAAGACGCCTGTGTTCAATAAACGAAAGGCCGCTTAGATAGATTCTATTGTAAATTGGAATTTCAAACTAGTATCGATATCGCTCTTTATAGCAGGTGGCATCTTGATGCAAGTCTGAAAGCCACGCAGAAAGCTCCCTGGGAAGACTTCTGCACAACTGTCACCCCTCATTTCGCTACCTCCTTTCCAAAATGATCTAAATTCTTCTTTACTAATCCCTCCGGATTAGAGGGGTTTTAAAGACCCCACCCCCTTCTAAACCGAAATGTCGTTAACCCATATGCTCCCAGTGGATTCTTCCATGCTAATATATTGGATTAGTCTATCTTTTATCTAAGGGATGTCTGGTCTAAATTTTCATTTTTTTGTTTTTATATTGAATTTCCCATCAGCAAACAGTGTAGACTCTGATCAGACGCCGCATTATGCGGCATCTGATCAGAGTATACACTGTTTGCCTACGTCCCATATATGGGATCGTGGGCGCAAATGGGTTAAAGAACAATTCGGGTCTTTTTAGGTTTAATGCAAGTTGAAAGTCATGCAGAAAGCTCCTTTCAGTCTGCATTAAGCTATCGTCTGTCTAGTTTTGACATTAATTTTAACGTCCGGTTTAGAGCGGTTTTATTGTATTAACAAAGTTTTTCAAGGTCAAGATCACACTGTATGATAAAATGTACTTAGCCACATTATAGATTGTTTCGTTGAAAGGGTTTCCACAACTTTATCTGTATTCGAAAAAAAAGCTTACCCTTTACCCGATAAATATTCCCAGAAATTATGACATCATTGGTATTTATTTGCTTTGTAATGAACACGGGGAATTAAGGCCATGTCTAAAACTCTAGAATCAGATCTACAGTAACACTCCTCTAAACCGGACGTTCAATTCAGTATCGACATCGCTCTTTAATACTGGTGGCTGTTTAACCCTTTCACCGCCAAAGTCGTATAAATGCACCACGACAAATAGTGCAGTCCCAGATCAGACGCCGCCTTTTCAAGGCGGCGTCTGATCAGGGACTTCACTATTTGTCTCAATCTCTATTTCTATATATGTGCTTTATTCCTTTGAACTTTGCATTGATTTATCTCATTTCCTTATTGTATCGAATTATTTAACAAAATTTGGATAGCAGACGACAATTAGAAATTTGGCACCGAAAGGGTTAATGGGATCTTTCTGTACATGTATGACTTACCCCCTGTATTAACCTGTCACCTACCTAAAAGTATCCAAAGTCTTCTCTAAAAGAATTCAGGTATAGTCTGTTTGCAGCTGCATGTTAATGGACCTCTAGCAGGTAAATAATTAACCTTTTGGATGCGGATAAACAATACAATTGTAATTTGAGAAACAGTGTAGACTCAGCTCAGAGAGAGAGATAAAGAAAGAAAGAAAAAGAAAGAAAGAAAGAAAAGGAAAGAAAGAAAGAGAGATAGAGAGAGACAGAGAGAAAGTCCGAGAGGAGAGCCAGAGGGACAGATAGAGCGAGAGAGAGAGAGAGAGAGAGAGAGAGAGAGAGAGGTCACATAATTAGAATAAGCATGAGGCTCCTTAAACGAGTGTGTGTTTAATTCAGAACGAAAACACCATGCATTCTTCCTACACTACTGATTTGACCTTTGCTGCCGTTGTAGAGTGTTTTACTGTGTTTTTGAAAATTTCTTCTTACTACACCTTAAATGAACGTGTGATGTCCTTTGCAAACAGTTTGCAACGAGGCCAATTGCCAACTAGACAAACATCGCATCGGCATTCAAACTAAAAGACATAAAGAAATAAAAGAAAAAGACGAATTGACAAATTAAGCAGACGACATATATAGAGCTAGGCGCTGCTCCACTTGAGTGGTTAATAGAGACTAGAGATAATTAACAGTTCAAGGTAGGGCAGAGAGTTTTACACTGAACCTGGCTGTCGACGAGACACCTGCTCTTTGTGATCAATTGCCAGCGGTTAAAATTACAGTGTTTTGTTCTTGTTAGTACGGCCATTCATTAAGAGGATATATAAATTTTACAGGTAAGATCGCATACATGATATGCATACATGTGTATTCTAATCATACTCAGTAGCCAGACACCCGATATATGCTCTCCATAGATTTGTAAAATTGTATAAATCAATTTGGCAATATTTTGATTATATTAAACTAGACTGGCATAGTAGCAAATAGTGCAGACCCTGATCAAACTGCTCCTTCAGGGGCAGTTTGATCTGGGTTTGCACTATTTGCGCAAATATAGCTGCCCTAATACTTAGGACAACAAGGGTGTATATATTTTATTTTGTAACAGCACATAACTGTACACTCAGCAGGGCCTTGTATTTTTCTGTGGAATAACGATATAACTGTTCACCTCATGTATACTCTTGTAAGAAATGATGTCATCATTAATATTGATTTTTATTATGGCATGTGAACACAGAAACTAGAATTAGAACAAGTCTCATCAATGAGCTGTTAAGACCGCATGCTAATTTGGCGACATTGTCAAAAGCGAAAGTAGCTCGGTATCACTATATAGAATGCATGCATGTATTATGCCTAGATATTATTTTATAACCAAATAGAGCACATCCAGACCAAAAGATACCTATAAGAGACGTCTGATTTATGTCCAGTCTGATTGCAAGGTCTTTAAACCCTTTCCTTCATACAAACGCGTTTTCACACATCTGCAAACTGAGTAGACCGAGATCAGACGGCTTCTATAGGAGCTCTGTTTGCTAATGGAATTTGATAGATCTGTTTCTTTAGTTTCTAAAATGGCCTAAGTGTTCCACCTACCATATTTCATTATAATTATTGTGTCTATGAATATTCAGTAGGTAATTAAATTTGGACTAAATATAGAACAGGGTAAATTTAAAAGAGCGCGTATAGGAATGGTTAAAGGAACGACGAAACAGGTTCAACACACGAAAACCAGGACGTCCTATCATAATACATGTAATTATTGATATACAAAACATGAATACCGGGCATTTGAATACATGCATGTATGCCTCAATGTACAGCAAACCCTATCTTTATATGGCCTTTATTAAAAAAGAATTAAGATTTGTGTAGGCAGGGTTTTGCTAAATGCATTTCGTCTTTAATATCAGCATGAATACTTATTCTAAAACCTGGTTTACCGTAGAATCTGTCTTAAGCGGTCATCAAAAAGAGGTTTAATTATGGGTCTGTAAGGTATGCTGCACCTTAATGCAAGTAAAACGTAGTGCATTATGTTTGCCCTGCATTAACCCTTTCACCGCCGCAGTCGTATAAATGCACCACGACAAATAGTGCAGTCCCAGACCAGACGCCGCCTTTTCAAGGCGGCGTCTGATCAGGGACTTCACTATTTGTCTCAATCTCTATTTCTATATATGTGCTTTATTCCTTTGAACTTCGCATTTATTTATCTCATTTCCTTAATTTACTGAATGATTTAACAAACTTGGATTGCAGACGACAATTAGAAATTTGGCGCCGAAAGGGTTAAGCAACCACATGCATTTTAAGACTCAAATGTTCAATAAATGATTGGTCGCTTTGGACAGCTTCTACTGTAAAATGGTTGACGTACGTTGTAATCAATGACATTGGTTCGTTTCTTCATATTGATAATATTATTTGCATTCGCGTTTATTTACGCAGATGAAAGAAAATGAGTTCAATTGAACTATTAATGACACATTTATGGCTCTTTCCTCCAGGCTCCAAACTGATGGGGTTTTACCTGTGTTTGAAAATCGTTTAAATACATTTGAACTTCGATATCTCGAACTCGGTTAACTCGAACTTCAGGATAACTCGAAGTAAAACTTCGGTCCTTTGGAAAATACGATATAGACTTATTCTAAAATGAATTACTACGCATATCTAGAAACACACGTGACAGCTTAGTTGCTTTAAAATGTACTTCACAGCTTAATGCATGTCTAAAGTAATGCTGAAAGCTCCTAAATGAGCTTTCAGCATTTACTTTAGACCTGCATTAAGCTGTGAACAGAAGAAACTTTCAAATTTAGAAATCGGATGACTCGATCTTGTATTATCTCGAGGGTAATGTGTATGTTCTCTTGAAGCTCGAGATATCGAAGTTCAGTGGTATGAATAAGTCACAGTATGAGAAAAAGTTATGTGAGAACTGTATTCTTTTTTATGTACAGACCAACACATGTATATAACCATTAACCCGCTGTGAAAAAATAGGATGTTCCAATTATGATCTGGTGTAATCTTTCACTACATGCGATTAACCCATTACGTCATATTGACGACTTTTGACGACTTTGTAAAAGTCACTTTGTGAAACCATTGTGATAAATAGAGCATTTGCTCCTATAGGAGCAAATGCTCAATTTATCACAATGGTTTCAAACTACACAATTCTAAAACTTTCTTGTCTCTAGTTCATGCTCCTTTTCGGTAGACTTATTCAAAGACGTTGTATATAAAATAGCCGATGAGGTAATGGATTAATCGAGCTTTTGAGATGCTATTAACCGAGTGTCAAACAGCTTGAATCACGAGGAGTCGCCGATTTATTCAACGTCTCGTCGGTATTCCGATTGCAAAGACGAGCCAGGTCAAGGATAGCGTTGTAAGAGTTCAGACTATACGTGATTATAATTTATATACAGTGGAATCTCGATATTTCGAACTCGGATTACTTGAATTTCGATATTACGAGAGTTAAAATGTCCGTCTCTCCCAAAATTTGTAATAAGGCAGTGTTCTTAAATTTACCCCTGTATATCTATTAAGACACTTCAGCACTACTTGCGACCTGCATTAAGCTGTCACAAACGAAAACAATATCCAAGTTAGAAATAGGCTGACTCGAACTCCTGTTAACTCGAAGTAATTTGTACTGTCCATTAAAGTTCGAGATATCAAGGATTCATTGTACAAGTTAGGTGTGGCAGTATTCTCACAAAGTATGAACTCTAAATGTTTGGGTGTAACACCACATTTGGACGTTATTGCGGTCATCACATTTTGGCTGCCCGCTTTTGAGAGTTTATGTCGCTAAATGTGTCTGTCAAATGGAACTAACAACACATGGGCACGGGATACATTTGTATGTACAGTTGAACTTCGATATCTCGAACTTCAAAGGACCATACAAATTACTTCGAGATAACAGAAGTTCGAGTTTTATGAATTAATCTGAAGAATTTCTCACGTTTACAGCTTAACCTAACCCATTCCCTCATATTGACGACTTTTGACGACTCTGTTAATGTTACTTTGTGAAACCATTGTGATAAATAGGGCATAAAAATTTTGCTCCAAAAGGGGCATTTGCTCTATTTATCACAATGGTTTCAAACTACAAAATTCTAAAAAAATCCTTTTCTCTAGTTAATGCTCCTTTTCGGTAGATTTATTCAAAGAGGTTGGGTCTAAAAATAGCCTATGAGGTAATGAGTTAATGCAGGTCTGAGTTATCCGAGTTCGAGATATCGAGGTTTCTCTGTAATTACCCTAAAGTTTTGCTAATGTGACCACATAATATATCAACAAAGGCATTTAAATAGGCATTAGTATAATCTATTAACTTAGGCGTCTGCAAACTAACCGGTCGGTCCTTCCGAAATTCACAATGCAGAATTGCTCTTAAATGTATCACTATACTCCATTTGGTAGACACATTTAATCACATAGAAACGTATTTCACAGCTTAATACAGGTCTAAAGTAATGCTAAACGCTCCCTAAGAAGCTTTCAGCATTACATTAGACCTGTATTAAGCTGTTGTTTATCTGGCGATAACTCTTATGCAGCTATTCACGACACAACTCGCATGTGCAAAAAGCTTGGATCTCACCAGGATGTAAACTGATATTGTCAATATTTAAAAAGTAGTGAAGGAGTGAAAATTGCACAAGGTCAAACATTGAGAAGACGTTTACATAAATAGCGCGTCGAAATATACATTAACATAATCTATTAACTTATGCGTCCGCAAACAAAAGGTTCGGTCCTTCCAAAATTTACAATGCAGAATTGCTCTTAAATGTATCACTATGCTCCATTTGGTAGACATATTTAACCACATAGAAACGTATTTCACAGCTTAATGCAGGTCTAATGTAATGCTAAAAGCTCCCACATAAGCGTTAAGCATTATTATTAAACCTGTATTAAGCTGTAGACTTGAGAAATGGTTAGGATTAGAAATCATATAACTCAAACTTCTGTTATCTTGAAGTAATATGTATGGTCATTTGAAGTTCGAGATATCGAAGTTCAACTGTAATTTAAAGAATCAATGAACATATGAATGTCAATTAGCTGAATTCATATCATGGCGCAACAAACAAGTGAATTGTTAGCAATGTAAGAAACTACTGAATCAGATCTATATTATTTCATAAGCAAACAGAACATACTTGGCCAGATTGCTCCTACAGTGGCCGTTTGATCTGGATCTACCCGTTTGCGAATGTGTCATCAAAACTCCTGTAGGAGTTTTCTGCATTACATTTTCACTGCCGTAAGCAAACATCAAACTCCTCTATTAATATGTTAATGAATAATGTGGTCTTATGCTTTTTACCTTGACATAACTGTCTCGTTAGCTAAACCGATTATAGGTTGCAAGATGCATGTTGTTTATCTGGCGAGAACTCTTACTCGGCTATTCACGACACAACTCGCATGTGCAAAAAAGTTGGATCTCACCAGGATGTAAACTGACATTGTCAATATTTAAAAAGTAGTGAAGTAGTGAAAATTGACAAGACATTTATATAAATAGCGTGTTAACCCTTTCCCTTATGTAAGCGCATTTTCACGCATCTGCAAGCAGAGTAGACCCAGATCAGACGGTTCCTGTAGGAGCCGTCTGATCAGGGTCTGCTCTGTTTGATTATGGTGTAATATAGATCTGATTCTACAGCTTCTATCTGAGCCAAAATAAATGTCATGTGTTCATAATTATGCCATTATAGAAAACATTCTCATTAATATTCATGACGTCATTATTTCTTACATGAATATACAACAGGGAAAGGATTAAGTGTTAATCTTTTTTACTGCGGAGAAAGAATGAGCTGGCATTTGCTAACAATATAGTCTAAGATCAGAGAGTTCTTCCCCTGGTCAAACCATGCATCGTTTTCCGTATATTTTTGGCAAAATTCACAATTTCATAACCAACAGATGCTACTGTTAAGTTATTCATTGGTAGCGAAAGACTTAACCCATTACTCCATGAATATTCATGTAAAAATGATTACATCATGCATATTAATTAAATTAATTTTATAACTGGCATATTAACACATGAATCATTTGCCAAGGCAGAAACTGTAGAATCAGATCTATATAATTCCAGAAGCAAACGGAACAGAACCTGATCAGACGAGTCCTATTGGAGCCGTCTGATCTGCGTCTACTCTGTTTGCAAAGGCGTAGACAGACGTATTTATGTAGTAATGGGTTAAACATGTAAATGATCTGTATTCAGAACAGGGAAAGGGTTAATTGTTATAATATCATATCGAGGGCTTGGTGCAAAACTATTCTAACTCCTTCACTTTAGTGAAGGAGTTAGAATAGTTTTGCACCAAGCCCTCGATATGGACACAGAAACTGTTGGCCATGGCAGAAACATTCAAACTGTAAAGTCATATCTGTATTATATATATATCATATGCAATCATTTTTTTCCATACATATTCAGTAGGTAGATCTTTTTTGAATAAACATAGAACAGGGAGAGTGTTAATGGTCTCGTTGTACATTCTACAGTGCGTATATATATATTAAAATGAAAAGAAACAAATATTTCATAAGCGTTTTGAAGGTACATTGTATATATACCATTATAATACAATGTATAGAGAAAAGTCATCGTTTGCTTCCAATGAGTTTGTCGTCTGTTAAGTGTTAACCCTTTATTATATACGTCTTGTCATTCCATTGTAAACAGAGAAGACCCAGGCCATACAGCTTCTGTGTTAGCCGACTGATCAGAGGCTGTTCTGTTTGCTTATGAAACAATACAATTATATTTGATGTTAAGTCTCCGTTATGGACCAAACTAGCCGCGGTCATATGCCATTTATAGATATTAATACATTCTTTATTTCTTACCTGGGTGTGCATGAAGTAAACGGTTGAAATGAAAACTACGATAGGTATGCTGTTTATTCGTTAATACTTAACCCTTTTCTCCACGAGTATTCATATAAGAAATAATGACTTCATGAATATTAATTGAATTAATTTGTTATAATAGCACATGGAGTCATGGACACAGGAAAGTTTGGCCATGGCAGAAACTGTAGAACCATACATATATTATATCATAAGCAAATAGAGCAGACCCTGATCAGACGGCTCTGATAGGAGCCGTCTGATCTGTGTCTACTCTGCAAAGGTGTAGAAAGACGTATTTCTGGAGTAGAGGGTTAATGAAACATATACATTGTTATAGTGGCTTCTATACGTGTATTGGTGGGATAAATGTAAACAGCATTTAAATATGAAATTATTCTGACATTCATTTCAGCGGCGTTTGATTTATGGATCAACAATTTCAATTTCAACATTTCACTTTACATTTCACGCACGTAGTTTGACATTTTATAAACTTGTTGACCTGCACATACTTTGCTTGACCTTTTACCACACGCCATCTAGCGCCTTTTCAAGCAGAGTAAACCTACATTGTATGGCTCCATTAGCGGCTGTCTAATCAGGGACTGTCCTGTTTGTTTATGGATATATATACAGTAAAACCGCTCTAATGCGACCAACAAAAAGGGGCATAATTCTGGGTGGCAGAGGCAGGTGGTAGCTAAATGCAGGTCGAAAGTTATGTAGGAGCTTTCTGCATAACTTCGTGTCCTGCATTAAGCAGCCACCTGCTTATAAAGACAGTTTTAATTATTTTTAAGTGGTCGCATTAGAGGGGTTCTATTGTACATGTATACAGTTTCTGCCAAGACCAATACCACTCCGTGCTCATATCCTAATAAAAAAAGGTTAATTAATTACCATGGTGTCATTATTTCATACATGACTATTCATGAGCCAAATTTTTAAAATAACAATTAACCTGAAGATGCACTTTTAAAACGCTCACGCAGTGTCAAGGATTGAATGCTGGGATGTAGTAACGATCTAATTTAACCTCTACAGGTACGCTTTTAAACGCTTTTAAATACAGCGAACACCCTCTTAATACTTTACTCCATGCATATTCATGTTAGAAAAATGACGTCATGAATATTAATTAGATGAATTTGTTAATATTATAGCACATGGATACATTGAGTTTTGGCCATGCATGAAACTAGAATTGTATGTATATTATACATGTACATGTATCATAAGCAAATAGAGCAGACCCTGATCAGACGGCTCCTATAGGAGCCGTCTGATCTGGGTCTATTCTGTTTGGAAAGGCGTAGAAAGGCGTGTTTATGTAGTAAATGGTTAAACAGACATTAAACTATTCTAGATTCTATCAATGCCGGGCTTTCAGGCAGACGTCACAAGTTGAAAGTCATGCAGAAAGCTTCCAAAGGAGCTTTCTGTATGACTTTCGCTCTGCATAAGCGGTCGCTTGGCTAAACTTACATGATCAATTTAGTGCTTTATTAAAAGTCCGGTTTAGAGGGGGTTTACTGTAATTGTTTTCCTAAACTGATCTAAATTAATCTATTGAAAGAACACTATCATAGTGACAAACGATTTGAATCCTGAGGATACGTGGAATTACTCGGAGCGTAGCTGAATCCAAAATAATATTGTAATGTAATGTACATACGTACCGCCGTGGGTATAGAATACGGGAGCATCTTCCCTTCGGAAGGAAAACTTAATATAGAAGCAAATGCTCTATTTATCACAATGGTTCAAACAGGCATTTAAAGTGACGAGGGCTAAACGAAGATAGACATTTTTTAAGGTTAGAGGTCGAGGTCACATGGACCTTAAAGTGGTACGAGGCACCCCGCATTCCCAACATGTAGGCTATCAACACACCAAAGTTGGCAATCCCAGTTAATATAGTATAGGAAAGTTAGTCCAGGCATGACTTTTAATGCTCAAGGTCATAGGTCAAGGTCAAAGACACCTTAAAGATGCTTCTACCACTCCACATTTTCAAGTGTGTGTTGATGTGGACCTACGTGCGTCATTTCATAACATTTTCCCTGTTTAACTTCTCTTCCATTTTTGGAAAATCTGTTTTACATTATGTGTTATTGAGTTTTGACAACAAATGACGTCAATACTATAATTTCTGATGTCAAATATGGCTTATTATTTTGATATTCCCTATTTATTTATATGTTAAACTGGAGCAGTCTGGTCTGGATTTTATCATTTTTACAAAGGATCCTCTACCAAGTAAAGAGTTAAATTCCAGATGAATCAAGTAGGACTGAATGCAGACCGAAGGTAATTTAATACAGAATTCTCCCCATAGGAGCTTTCTACATTAGGCTGTATTTCCTGCATGACTCATTTTTGTACTTCCTTTGAGTTTTATAGATTTTCTACTGCATTTCCAGAAGATACCTACATTACTATATAGGATACCAGACGGAAAATGACAGCGGAGTACCAATCCACGGAAAACATATTTTACAAACGAGGCAGCACCACCCGATGTCTGCTCATCGTTGGCTTTGTGGCCGGAATAACTGCCTTCATCATCGGTATTCTGATTGGGAGATTTGCTGCTTGTCCAGAAGAAAAACATGAGAACGAAAACGGCGTGTTCCTGCCCGGGGTGTCGAAAGCGCTCATGAAAGACGGGGATCCGGAAATTGCCGATCTTCTTATTCATAACATGCGCAGCGAGAAGATACGGGAAAATTTGAGGTATATACATGTAATTAATAAATGCTGTTTGACCTTTGACCTCTAGAAACGAATTAACATTTTATATCACAGAGACGCCTTTTTGACGTCTTTGCAGAGTAGACTCAAATCAGACGATTCCTGTAGGAGCCCTCTGATCTGGGTGTGTCGTGTTTGTTTATGGAAAACATATAGATCTATTTATAAATCTACAGTTTCCGCTAGGGTCGGATATGTTATGTACATTGTACATGTGCCATTGAAATTTTTAATCTAGAATCTAATTGATATTGATGATGTCATTATTTCTAACATGAATAGTGTAAGATCGAGTAAAGGATTAACGAGCATTTGTGGAAAGTGCAGATTCACTTCAGGGGGTATCTATGGTCTGAAGTAAATATTTAACCATGGTTTGCATATTGGCCAGTTTTTGCCGGTGACAAACCTTTCCTTGTCTCTTTAGGCCTACTCCATAGATACCCCTTTCTACGCATTTGCAAACAGAGCAGACCCAGATCAGATGGCTCCCACAAGAGCCGTCTGATCAGGGTCTGCTCTGTTTGCATTTGATGTAATATAGATATGGTTCTACAGTTTCTTCCATGGCCAAAAGTCCCCGTGTCCATGTTCTATTAAAACAATTAATGTAATTGATATTGATGACGTCATCATTTCTTAAAATAATATTCATGGAGTAAACGGTTAAGAAGTTCTTTTGTTGAAATCTGCATAAAATTGGTCCAAACATTATTATATCGTAACCCTTTCCCTTATGTAAGCGCATTTTGACGCATCTGCAAACAGAATAGACCCAGATGAGACGGCTCCTATAGGAGCCGTCTGATCAGTGTCTGCTCTTTTTGCTTATGGCGTAATATAGGTCTGATTCTATAGCTTCTTCATGAGCCAAAATGTCATGTGTTCATAAGCCATTATAAAAATACTCTTATTAATATTTATGACGTCATTATTTCCTATAAGTATGAATAATTACCATTTTAGCCGTTTATTCTGAATAGACTGCATACTTATGATAGTCGTCTTATTCCGCCAGGGCTCCGAATCTATTTCGTAGAAAATAACTGAGGTGTTCCGAGTTCATAGATAAACACTGATAGGCCATTTAAAAACAATGCTGCGTCCATTCACTTGTTCCTGGTCTGTTTTCAGGTTTCTGTCTGACAAACCTCATCTAGCTGGTACAGATGGAAATCACGAGCTTGGCCAATACCTAAAAACTTTTTGGGAAGATGTAGGGCTTGATCACGTGACCATGACGCCTTATGACGTCATGCTTTCGTACCCAAACATGTCTGATCTGAACTACGTCGAGCTGCTGGATCAGAACAATAACACCATGTACAAGTCTAACCTTACCGAGCCGATTTTAACTCCAGAAGAGAACAAAACTGGTGTGGTGCCACCTTTCAACGCCTACTCTGCTCCTGGAGACGTAATGGTAATGCCCACAAGAAAAAACCTATTGCCTTCCAAAAAAATTCTCGTCTGTTAATGTTATCGTCTTCAACTTTTTACATTTCCTTTACAAAATGTACAGTGTCAAATGGTTTGGATCCTGATGAGACACAGAGTATGTTGGAATCTTATCTGTATCCATACTTAAATAAATACTTGAATAGCTATTTCGACCACTAAGGGTATTTTTCAAAGATTTTCATGTCGTGACATGAAACTCTTTGAAAAGGTACCTTAGTGGTCGAAATATTAGATCAGAGCTATTCAGGTATTTATGTATTATATTAATTCCCTTTTTGGAATAGTTTCTTCATTGTGTATCCATATTGTTTGCAAGTTATCACGGATGCGCCTATGACGACGAGAGAGCTATGGACATAGTATAGATAAATACATGTATAATAGGATACGAACCTGGTGGCCTGTCGTTTTGTTAATAACATCAGCCGAGAACCTGTCTTAAGCGATCATTAAAAAGAAGTCTAAATCTGAACAAGTGCTAACTTAATACAGGACAAAAGTTATACCCATTTGTCCTGTTATAGGAGCTTTCTGTATCACTTTTGTCCTGTATTAAGCAACCACCTGCTTTTTGAAACTCATATGTTAAATAAATAAAAGACAGCTTAAGACAGGTTCTACAGTAGAACCTGTCCTAAGCGGCTATTCTTCTTTTTGAACATAGAAGTCGTAAACAGATAGTTGATTAACCCTTTCGGCGCCAAATTTCTAATTGTCGTCTGCAATACAAATTTTGTTAAATCATTCGATACAATAAGGAAATGAGATAAATAAAAGCGAATTTCAAAAGAATAAAGCACATATATATAGAAATAGAGAATGAGAAAAAACTGAAGTCCCTGATCAGACGCCGCCTCGAAAAGGTGGCGTCTGATCTGGGACTGAACTATTTGTCGTGGTGCATTTATGCGACTGCGGCGGTGAAAGGGTTAATGCAGGAAAAGAAGTAATACAAAAAGCTCATATAGGAACGTTCTGCATTACTTTTGACCTGCATTAAGATATCACATATCGTGCAGGCCCATTACAGTGCTCCCTCTCTACAACGACACCCTTTGTGATATGAAGATTGTATATGTTGTTCAGACGGAGTTGTTATAGGGAGGGAAAATCAAACATAATTAGCTTGTTTGCAGATTCCCAGATAAGGTGTATTTCGAGAACTAAAACCGTTATGTCTCTATCAAACCCTATTTTGTGACCACTCTTTAGAATTGTCACAAAGTGACGATTCTAAAGAATGGTCACAGCATAGGGTTTGATGTAGGCATAAAGAAAATACGATGGAAAAAGTTGTTTCTGGAGCCTTGTTGTTTCGGAAACAGTGACATGCGTTGTTGTAAGGAGGGACTCATTATTGAGAGGGCCGTTGTAGGGAGGGAACACTGTATTAGATATCTTTTTGATGACCGCATAACACAGGTTCTGTTGCATCTACTTTTTATTATCTACCATGTTAATCCATTACCTCACAGGCTATTTTTAGATACAATCTCTTTGAATAAAACTACCGAAAAGGAGCATTAAATAGAGAAAAGGAAAATTTGATAATTTTGTAGTTTGAAACCATTGGGATAATAGAGCATTTGATCCTATAGGAGCCACTGCTCTATTTATCACAATGGTTTCAGCAGGTGACTTTTACAGAGCCGTCAAAAGTCGTCAATATGAGGGAATCGGTTAAACTGTCGAATATACAGTAAAATATCGCTAATACGATCACTCAAAAGATGTCTCATTCTGGAGTTTTAAAACATGGTGTATCTTCATGCAGGCCAAACTTTATGCAGAAAGCTCCCATGGAGGGTTTCTTTACTACGTTTGCCCTGCATGAAGCAACCATATTATTTTACAAACTCCTATGTTAACGCATTTTGTGGTACCGCATTCGCGAGCACTCTACTGTACAACGGAAATACATGTTAACATACTGCAAGTTCTTTTAACATGCTGTACATACCGTTGTAAACGTATTTACAAAGAACTGTACACCACGGAGAGGGCGATTTTTGTACGCCACGGCGAAATGCTTTCTCCATGGTGTACAGTGCTTTGCGCTTTGCACCGGGTCTTTTATCTCGTCAAAATTTACGTCCGTACATTGCTTCCATAGTACTTTATGTTTCATCGCGATATGATCAAGGTCCATGCTTATAAAGCTTTTTAGTTGAGTCTGAGTTCGTTCTCAAGCTTTTGATTGGTCAGATTTGAGTTCTCAAGATTTAGCAAAAGACTCAAATCTGACCATCAAAAACTTGAGAACGAACTCAGACTCAACTAAAAGTTTTATAAGCATGGGCCCAGGTTTCGCATAGCGTGGTATTGGTTTATACATTGCGATGCAAAATTAAGTATTACACCACAAGTACATAGTTATAGATGTTTGCATAAAACGCACAATTTCGAACCCAATTTGTGTGACTATTTCAATGACATGTTCTTTAATAGAATTGTCCTGATATTTCGATTTTCATCAACGCTCTTTAATTAATCGTACAGACAAGGCTTCTTTTTATTGATCATACTTGACCAAGACACAAATGTCATAATGATAAAACCTGCCATTTGTCTAATTCTTAAATGTACACTCGCACGATTAAAGTACTTGGAATAATTATTTTACTTAATCTGATTTTTGGTGTGTCATCTTTAGTTTCGTGTTTATAATCTAATTACTCTAAATAATGTTCTCTCCATAGACTTTTAAAGAAAAATAAGTCAATGGACATCGTTTTGACAACTTTGAAATATATTGATATAGTAACACATGGTGTGGACCCTAATAAAAATGCTCATTCAAGATTAATTTGATCTGGGTCTGCCGATTGTTTGCTTATAAGTCTATCTGTCCGATTACAGTTCAGTTACAATATAGCTCCTATATGAGCTTTCTATATCACTTTTGACCTGCATTAAGCTACCATCTGCCCTACAGATCCATAACCCGAGCTCTTGTCTGACTGGTCCCAAGCTTTAATCATTCTGACGGGAGATGGAAACTAAGCAAACAAATTGGAGAACTATTATTCAGTTAAGATTGGAACTTGAGAATGTGTTGAATTCAAACCTAGCTGGTATAACGTGAAAATATCATAAATATCACTTTCTTTATTTGTTTTGTAGGGCGAACTAGTGTACGTGAATTATGGACGGGTAGAGGATTATGCATATTTGGATGCAAACACAAAAATAAACATCAGCGGCAAGATTGTTCTAGCAAGATATGGCAAGATATTCCGAGGTGACAAGGTAGTGTATTCTCTGAATTCTATATAAATAAAAGTTCGGCGAGTTTGTGATAATATATAACTCGGCGTACCTGTAGAACTCAAACTAAAAGGCCCTTCAAACTAAAAGGCTCTCTAAAAATCGTGTTTTTTACAAAGAAATGCAAACTAGATAACATATTAACTCTTTCGCTGCTAAATATTACCGTCTGCAAACTTTGTCGTCTGCTACAATTTTCATTATTTAATTTTCCCTATTGTTTTAAGCAAAAAAGACCCAGCAAAAACAGTTTGGATCCTGAAGAGATGCCGAGTCACTCGGCGTCTCATCTGGACCCAAACTGTTTTCATAGGTAATCTGTGATAAGACATTGGCAACGAAGGAGTTAACTCAAAGTAGATAAGAGTTTCTACTTGCAAAGTTTCTCTCAGGGTTAAAAAGTTAGCCGAATGACAAGCATGGGGAGAAGTAACAGTACAAGAGCTTTAAATAAAAGACGTAATGATCTATCTAACTATCATATTTCTCCGCCAAACACTGTCCTGCTGGTACTCAGTAGAACCGCTTCGGAGAAGCGATTTTACTGAGTACAGCGCTCCCTCCCTACAACGGCCCTCTCAATAACGATTCCCTCCTTACAACAACGCATGGCACTGTTTCCGAAACAACAAGGCTCCAGACACAACTTTTTTCCATCGCATTTTCTTTATGCCTCCATCAAACCCTATGTTGTGACCACTCTTTAGAATCGTCACTTTGTGACGATTCTAAAGAGTGGTCACAACATAGGGTTTGATTGGGGCATAATGGTTTTAGTTCTCTAAATACACCTTATCTGGGGATCTTCAAACACGCTAATTATGTTTGATTTTCCCTCCCTATAACAACTCCCTCTGAACAACACATACAATCTTCGTATCCCAAAGGTTGTCGTTGTAGAGAGGGAGCACTGTACCAGCAAAGTAGGGTTTGGTTTAGAAATAAAGAAAACTTCATAATTACACCCTCTAACTAAAACTCTTAGCATTATAATATTTGGAAGCAGTGCTGACCAAGACCAGCTTTTGGCCTGATCACATCCCATTCTATTTTGCAGTGGTAATGTACAAAACACTGCCGAATAATGGTTATTGATAAACTACTGACTGGTCGGTACAGATAAATCGTTTTTATGTACATATCGTAAACAAAACTTGACGTTTATAAACAATAATAATTATAATACTGTGGTGGGCTATGACCGATTTTGTCTGCATTAAATGAGTGTTGATCGAATAGACCATCAAAATAGGCATATTGAGTGTAAACTAATTACCTGGAATGTGAGATGCGGTTTCACTGACCCATGACTGTCAATACGCGCCCAGTCTGTGTGACAGGTGATATTTATGTTCCAAAATGACCGTTGATCACATTTCTAATGACCCATTAGCAATATAGTAAAACCCCTCTAAACCGGAATTCTGGAAGAGAATAATTTAGATACTTTTAGACAGGTGGCTGCTTAATGCAGGATGAAAGTCACGCAGAAAGCTCCTTGAGGAGTTTCTGCATGACTTTCACTCTGCATGAAGCTGCCACCAGTCTCCAAGACCGATATTTTACCTATATGTTACTGTATTTGCGACCTATTTACACCGAAACTCCGAGCAATTGTGCTGTTACCTTAAATCTTTACTCCATGAATATTCATGAAAGAAACAAAGACATCGTCAATGTTAATTAGATTAAATTTGTAAGGACACGTGCGCACGGGAATATTTTGGTCATAACATATAAACTGTAGAATTACATCTTCAATATGTCATAAGCAAACAAAGCGGACGCTGGCCAGACGGCTTCTATAGTAACCGTTTGGTCTGGGTTCACTCTGTTTGCAAAGGATTATAAAAAATATTCATAATGTCATTATTTCTTACACGAACATTAAACAGGGATAGGATTAAATTTTGGTAATTTATGCATTTCTCAGCTGTACATTGTAATATAACAATGCAAATGCATTTAACAAGTTTTCCTAAAACCTCTGTACTAATTTATTTAAAGGTACACATGGCAGAAATGCGGGGTGCATTGGGTATCATTCTATTTTCCGACCCAGAAGACATCACGGGTGGCGATATAAACCAAGTTTATCCGCGTGACTGGTGGCTTCCTCCTTCTGGTACCCAGCGCGGCACGGTATACACAGGAGACGGGGACCCTCTTACACCCGATTATCCAGCAATCAGTAAATCCCTTTTTATCTTACAAACAAAACTGGAAAAAACGTATACATAAATAAACGATTTAGAAATATGTCATGTGCCGTTTTTAAAAAAAGACAATTTTAGAAAATATAATGATTAACATATGATGTCGAAAATCAAGATGCCGAAGTCGAGAATTTTACGTAAATGTAAAGGCTATTTGCTTTTTATGATCTTTGGAATAAAAATAATGTTTTTTCCCCAAAACTTTTCATCTGTCGTATTCCTCATTATAGTTACTTAACAGTGTTTATGACATGTGCAATGTACTTCCATTTAATTCGTTTTGCTGCCAAAAATGTGATTACTGATGTAGTCCTTACAGCAAAATAATGGCTAGTTACACATAACAGTAAAAACTTGATTAATCGAATTTTAATATAGGTATCATTATTGACCTTTAACACATGTTGCAGCTAAATGCAGGGTGAAAGTCACACAGAAAGCTCCTCTAGGAGCTTTCTGCATGACGTTCACCCTGCATTAAGCAGTCGCCTGCCTACCCATACATGAATTCTTCATTATTAAACTGTGTAGTAACGAGTTTTTACTGCGTTTTCATTACAGAGACAGCATACAGGAAAGTGGACGAGAGCTTTTACCTGCCCAAGATTCCTTGCCACCCTATAGGCTACGGAATAGCAATAGAACTAATGAGGTATACAGTTCAATATCTTGATAGTCGCCAATCAGAAAACAACTGATGGTAGCTTAATGTAGAGTAAAAGTAACACAACAGACCCCTATGAGATCTTTCTGCCTTACTTTAGTTATGCGTTTAGCATGCCGTCTATCTTCTTTCAAGGACGACTATTGTTTCATAAATTGAAATATTTTGTTTTGTTAGAATAAAACTAATTTATAAATTGGTCCAAACAGTTGTATTTCAATGGTTAAAATACATTTCCAAAACGGTTTACAATGTATTCATAGACATATTACTTTTTAGAAAAAGAATACTGAGTCTCGCTTATATTCAAAGTAACGATGTTTTAGGCAGATGGGAGGAGCAAAGGTACCAGCCAACTGGACCGGTGGGATGGACGTGGAGTACAAATTTGGAAACGAGTTCAAGACACATGGCTGGTGAGTCTTAAAACCATGTCCCGACTGGACTGGCATTTTCAAACAGCTTGGGTCCACAGCAAGGATCCAAGCTGTTTTACTGTCGGTCAATAGTTTTTTAAAGCTTGATTAACCTATTCCCTCATATTGACGACTTTTGACGACTCTGTAGAAGTCACTTTGTGAAACCATTGTAATGAATAGAGCATTTGCTCCTATAGGAGCAAATGCTCTATTTATCACAATCGTTTCAAACTACAAAATTCTAAAATTTTCCATTTCTCTAGTTAATTCTCCTTTTCGGTAGATTTATTCACAGAGGTTGGGTCTAAAATAGTCTATGAGGTAATAGGTTAAATCGGAAGTAGTAAATTTTGCACACACAGAATCCAATTTGTGCAGAAATTTTTGTCACCACTAGATTTATAAGGGTTAACATTTGGAAGTAGGGATATAAATAAAACAGATAACAACCTTTATCCAATCATGGAAAGTGTAAATAACATATGTAATGATGAATATTCTAGGTATGTGTCAATAATATGTACCATGTAATGTCAGTATGTTGTTAAAATGACCGAATATGTGAAGAACAGTGCCAAAATTATCGTAAGTTCAAATTTACGTCAATCGTTATTAAAAACATGGACACACTTATCGCAATTCCATTGAGAAACATCGTTCGACATCGTTCGATAATTTAAGTGGTACATGTACGTACATTCGTCAGATGGATCTGGGATCAGATGGTGCTAGTGCCGATATATCTAAGTTATCAAGGTCAAAAGCTTAGACTTACGTTTTGAAAATTTGGACAGTACCTCGTAAATACATGTACATCAAATTATTCTTCCCAGACGTCACCTTGATAAACAGGTATATGTATCACAGAGCAACTGATAAACGTGCGTACACAGATACTAAACTTGTTATAAACCTTATGTTGCGACCACGTTTTAGACTCGCTTCTTTGAGACGAGTTTAAAGAGTGGCCGCAGCATAGGGTTTGGTGGAGAAATAAAGATATTATACCTTGACGCCTGACATAAGATTCGTGGTAAAAGAAAAATAATGCCTGCCAACTTCTGGAGTTACTTCCTTAACCCATTACGTCATAGGCTATTTTTAGAATAGATCTACCGAAAAGGAGCGTGAGCTAGAGAAAAGGAAAACATTAAAACTTTGTAGTTTGAAACCATTGTGATAAATAGAGCATTTGCTCCTATAGAAGCAAATGCTCTATTTATCACAATGGTTTCACAAATTGACTTTTACAGAGTCGTCAAAAGTCACAAATATGAGGGATAGGGTTAACACGTTTACTCATACAATCCCGTAAATGGCTCATAACCAAACATAGTAGACGAAGGATCAAAGGACTCACGAACGAGTCCTCTGTGTTAGTGTCTGTATTGTGTGCTGGACCGAGCGATGCCACTAGTTAATGTCAGTATATATATGGTTAGCGTCGCCCCTCAACAAGATGAATGGATAAATGAATGTACTGCAAAAATAATGGGAGTAAGTGCGTAAACCTATTTATTCGTATCTAGTTACATGTAGTAGTATCAAAAACCTAGAAAAGCGATGCATGGGCAACTAACGTAGACTCACGACACACCCCTCTGGTCAGCGTCTGCACGGTTTGCTTCATAAATGATTTTTGTTCATGTATGTACATTTACGGGTTTATATGGTTTTTAACCCTTTATTCCAGAATGTGTCTTGCTACATATGTACACCTTGCAAACAGATAAGATCCATATCAGACGGCTTCTACAGGAGCCGTCTTATGAGGGTCTACTCTGTTTACTTATAACACAATATAGATATCTGAATCTATAGTTTCTGTCATGGTCATATCCTGTGTTCACATGCCGTTATAAAATGAATCGGATTGATATCCATGACGTCAACTCATTATTTCATACATAAATATTCATTGAGTAAAGGGTTAAAGAATTGCTGAAAAGGGATATTGGGAGAGAAGTCCAGAATCTCGCTGCTAATGTCGGATCTGTAATCAGTTAGTTTGGATCCAGATGAGACGCCGAATAATTCAGCGTCTCGCCAGGGTCCGAATTCTATGACATACCGATGTCGTCTGTATAAAAAGGCGTATGCTTTATTTGGCGCCAAATGACAATGTTTTTTTTGTAAATGTAGGAAGGCGCACATTATGGTCAGTACTAAGCCACAGCGGGCTATGACGTACAACGTGATTGGCATCATTCGTGGAAACATCGAACCGGGTTGGTATAACATTGTTATACAGTAATTTCAAATTCTCGATTATTCGAAATTTTAGTATAGAAGCATTATACCATTTTAGGCAAGTGGCTGAATGATGCAAGGTGGAAGTCATACAGAAAGACCCCATCAGAGATTTCCGTATGACTTTCACGCTGCAGTTAGCTGCCATCTGTCTTTAAGATCGATAATGATACCTATTTGAGTGTTCGAATAATCCAGGTTTTGCTGATCAGGGCATGAACTATTAACCCTTCGCTTGCTATTCACGTCAATATACCTACCTGAAAATAGTGAAGACCCAGATGAGACAGCTCCTGCAGGAGCTGTCTCATCAGGGTCTGCACTATTTAAAAGTTGCTTGTGCAACCAGTGCACTCCACAGCAGTGATTACACAGCGAAATACTTGTACACAGTGAAGATATATGTAATTATACAACAGGGCATGGGTAAAGAAGGAGAAATGTATTTTAAAATTCAGCAAGAGAAGGGTTAAACTATGCTAACAGCTTACACTTTTAGCAATATGCATTCGTAACTATCCTTGTAACTATCCGTGTAAACCATTTTGATCTAAATGCATGTGTCTGATCGGGATACAATCTGTAAAGAAACTCATATTTCATACGTGTAGAAAAAGACACCATGTATATGCCTTTTAAAGTTTGCAAACAGAGCAGACCCAGATTAGACGGCTCCTGGGGGAACCGTCTAATCAGGATTTACTCTGTTTGGTTATGGAAGTTTATAAACCTGATTCTACAGTATATGTCATGATGAATAAATCCAGTATTTACACACTATTATGAAAATAACTCAGGTAATAGATGAGTCCAGATTTCAAAGTGGACATTTCTTTTACATTGTCGAAAACTGTAACCAAAGTGTCAAATAGATTGGATTCTGACGAGTAGCCGAGTTACTCCGCGACGCATCTGAATCCAAACAGTTTTTCAAAGGAAATCACGGACTCGTCTATGGCGGTGAAAGAGTTAATAACTTTACCATATGATACTTATTTCTCCTTGTCCATAATGTTTTAACACGTACAGAGCAACAGATAAATGTGCGTTTTCAAATACTAAAATCGTTATTTTCTCAGCAAACCCTATGTTGTGACCACTCTTTAGATTCGTCTCTTTGAGACGATTCTAAAGAGTGGTCACAACATAGGGTTTGGTGGAGAAATAAAGTTAATCATGAAAATGTTTTAATTTATCTGGACCTGTGAAAGTATCTTTAAAGTTGCGACAAAACTCTAGCAGTACTAAACCCAAATTCTGCAAATAGATCATCTCAGTCAGGTTTCTCTTCTTCCAGATCGTTACGTACTTATTGGTAACCACAGGGACGCATGGGTATTCGGGGCACTGGACCCATCAAGTGGTACAGCCGTCATGATGGAGATGGCTCGGGTGATGGGAGAGCTCGTAAAGAACGGTAAGACGCAAACTCCGACGTTTTCCTATAAGTATCCACTGTCCCTCAAAAGGGGACATGAGCAAACTGCAGATTCAGACCAGAGGACTTCTTCATGGTCTGCACAGTTTGATGAACAATTCCAACGAAACATTTGTTTGCGGTTACATATAACGTATTATGCTACCTTTATCATGTGTAAGGTCCCATACATTTTATCATATGTAACAGTGTAAGGTTGGGCGCCCATAAACCGGTTTAACCCCCCAGTGAAAATTTTCACTGACCGTTCCAATGCAGTGCTTCCATCTTCCACCTATTGTGTGTTTGTTTTGTCTTTGTGCGTCTATTGTTGTTTTTATAGTTATGTACATTTGCTATTTTCTTGTGTTGCTGTTCGGACGACTGTTTGTTCTGTATGTGGTGTTTCCCTGCATGACTCATTTTTGTACTTTTACCTATATTTGATAATGTATAAGGTTACCTATACTTTATCATGTCTAAGATCCCATACATTTTAGCCTGTGTAAAGTTTAACCTGGTTACCTACATGTTATCATGCTATAAGGCTACCTTAATTTTTAATGTATAAGATTACCTATATTTGAACATATAAGGTTACATACGTTTTATTATGTAGCAGGTTGCCTGTATTTGAGCACATGAGATATCCTACATTTGATTATGTATAAGGATACATAGTTGTTATCATGTATAAGGTTATCTATATTGATCAAATGTATGATCACCTGCATCTTATCATGTATTGTCTTACGTCATGACTACATCGTTGTCTTAACTCCAAAATAGTTTAACAATTTGTCAACATTCATAGTCCGTACAAAAATTGCATATTGTGTCATTTTACAGAAAATAATTCTTCAAGTTCATTTCGAAAACGGTCGAAATGTAAAATAGTGTGAGCACGTGGATCATTATGAGCCCTCGAGTTGCATAGCGTACGATCTGGATCTAAATTATTAGCAAATATCATCATAGGTTGTCCGTAATCAGTAGTTTTGCAATAAATAGGCTTGCTTCCCCGGTGTCTGATCTGAATCTAATGTATTGGTAAATTGTTAATTAAGTCTCCATCAGCACTGTTCACAACGGGTTATATTATACTTCAGGAAGGTGGCGTCCACGGCGCAGTGTTCTTTTCTGTAGCTGGGGAGCAGAGGAATACGGATTGATAGGGTCTACAGAGTGGGTGGAGGTGAGGCTATCTCCATCAAATATATCACACTTTTAAATAACACCCTGAATACTCCACATTACAGAATCATTTTTTTCAACGTTGTTTTGTCACAGCTTATTTTGTGTTTGTATTGGGGGTATCGTAGGTGACTGTAAAAATATTTCAGTCGTGTCGCGATGTTTAACTAATCACAGGTGGAGAAATGCCCCAGATGGGTTTCTACGCATGGATTACATTGCAGACCTACTGAAGGCCAACTAGAAGGCTTCCTCAAAGCTTATATAGTCGAACGAGGTCTATTTCTAAACACAGTAGAACCTGTCTTACGCGGCCATCAAAAAGAGGTCTAATTATGGGTCTGTAAGGCATGTATTATAGCTTAATGCGGGTCAAAAGTAATGCAGAAAGTTCCTGTAGGAACTGTCTGCATTACCTTTGTCTTGGATTAAGCAATCTCAAATTTCAGAAGGCTCCTGTGGTCCATAAATGATCGCTTAACTAATTCTCCCCTGGGCTTTATTTTAAACTCACCCTTTTTAGCTCACCAGAGCACAAAGTGCTCAGGATGAGCTTTTGTGATCGCCTGATGTCCGTCGTCCGTCGGCGTGCGTCGTCAACAATTTGAACCTTTAAAAATCTTCTCCCCTGAATCTACAGGGTTCTCAGCTTTCATCTTTGGCACATAGCATCATCTTTAGGTCCTCTACAAAAGTTATATAAATTATGGCCCTGGGGTCATAATTGGCCCCGCCCCAGGGGTGGGCAGTTTTCAAGTAGAAACAAATAGTGAAATCTTTGAAAATCTTCTTCTCTGAAACTGGAAGATTCTCAGCTTTCATATTTGGCACAGAGCACCATGTTCAGGTCCTCTACAAAAGTTATATAAATTATGGCCCTGGGGTTAAAATTGGCCCCGTCCCAGGGTGGGCAGTTTTCAATAGAAACAAATAGTGAAATCTTTGCAAATCTTCTTCTCTGAAACTAGAAGGCTCTCAGCTTTCATATTTGGCACAGAACATTATGTTCAGGTCCTCTACAAAGTTATATAAATTATGGCCCTGGGGTCAAAATTGGCCCGCCCCAGGGCTGGGCAGTTTTCAATGGAAACATATAGTGAACTCTTTGAAAAGCTTCTTCTCTGAAACTGGAAGTTTCTCAGCTTTCATATTTGGCACAGAGCATCATGTTCAGTTCCTCTACAAAAGTTATATAAATTATGGCCCTGGGGTCAAAATTGGCCCCGCCCCAGGGGTGGGCAGTTTTCAATAGAAACAAATAGTGAAATCTTTGAAAATCTTCTCCTGAAACTGGAAGGTTCTTAGCTTTCATATTTGGCTCATAGCGTCATGTTCAGGTCCTCTACAAAAGTTTTCTAAATTATGCCCCTAGGGTCAAAATTGGCCCGCCCCAGGACCGGCTAGTTTTCTATAGAAACAAATATTCTACTCTGATTGTCTGGTGAGCGCTTCAGGGCCATTCTGGCCCTATTGTTTAATCAATCTACATAAAAGGAGCATTAACTAGAGAAAAGGATTTTGTTTAGAATTTTGTAGTTTGAAACCATTGTGATAAATAGAGCATTTGCTCCTATAGGAGCAAACGTTGTATTTATCACAATGGTTTTACAATGTGAATTTTATAGAGGCGCAAAAATGCGTGTGTTAAGTCAGGTTATTGTGTTAAGTCGGATTCTACTGTATAACGATTCACCTGTCTGAAGTTAGTGAATTCTCTTAGTGGTTTATTTGCTGGAATATGTTACTATGGTAGTATCAATTCTCAATTGGGTCATGAAAGCATCATCTTGCATAAAAAATAATCTAGCCAGTGTCATGAATACTCTCATCAACTTTTAGCTCAACAGTTTTATTGGTTTCATAATGTTCTCATTTCCATTTTTAGCATTATACAAAAACACTTGGAGCCAGAGCTATCGCATACCTCAACGTTGATATAGCCGTACAAGGTACTTACCCTCGTTTTAATAGCACATGGACACACATGCATAGTTGGTGGTGGTCGAAAATTTAGAACTATGTCTGTATTATATCATAAGCAAACAGAGCAGACCCTGATCAGACGGCTCCTGTAGGAGCCGTCTGATCTGGGTCTTTTCTGCGTGTAAAAGCGTAGAAAGGCATATTTGTTTAGGGAAGAATATCCCGGAAACCGCCATCACAGTAGTAAACATGCATATTTCTCAAAATAGGGGTCTGTTCGTTGCAGGACGGATATAATGCAAGACATTTTGTTACGTGTTTTTGTTACGTGCGGGGGCATCCGTGTCTCATGGACACCATTTCTTTTATTGTATAACTTTTATCCAGCATAAAAAGAGACTTTTAGGTCGGGAAATGGGTAGAAACTAACGGCTTGATGAAACTATTTAAAAAAAAACTAACACTATTTTTACTGCATGGCACAGAATTTATCTTTCGCTCGATATACGACTTTTGACACCGTTTCAAACAGAGTAGACCCAGATCAGAAAAAAACTAATTATCTAATGGCTTTCTTTAAATAACTCACCACGGTTGCGAAAAAGCGACTCACATGTCTTGCTATGATGGACGAATCGGTTACTACCCTTGGAAAATGTTTTGCTCTAGATGAGACCGCTTAGTACAGGAACACCTCTCTATAACGACCACTAAATTTAATCAGGTATTTTGTGTTAAAGGTAGGTCGCTGTTTAAAGCAAAGTGAAAGTAAAACAGAATGCTCCTATAGGAGCATTCTGTTTTACTTTCACCTTGCTTTAAGCATCCACCTGTCCTAAATTCCAACTAATTAACACAATTTAGTGGCCGTTATAGAGAGGTTTTACTGTAACTCAGAGTTGCACCAAGATCTAAACTGGTTGACGCTCCAGTTTTGCTTTTGGATAGAAGTTAAAGGAAATCCACTCTGGTTTCAGTTTTCTCTTTTCACATTGCTATACTTAAGCTTCGAAGGATCTCCTACTTTCAGAATTTCTGTAATTCACGACAGCAGGTGTTAGTGCTCGTGTAGCAGCCGTTTAATGTCGCCCCGTTCTTTTTTCTCGGTGTTGTTACATTTTCTGGAACTTCGGGATCATCAGTTTCAATGCTTTTACTTATGAAAATCGAATACCGCTTAGGCCGGTGCCGGTGGACGTGAGTAGTGTTGCACTTTTATTAACTGCTCATAAACAGACTGAATAAAACCGAGCTTGCAATATTTTTCTCTTTACGCATTCCTACTTTTGATTTCGAAGGATCTCCTACTTTCAGAATTTAAAGAAGAGGACAATGTTTGCAAACGGCAATTGTTTGGCACCAAAAGAGATAACACTTTCCATAATCAACATTCATACGTGATTTGATCACTTCATGGATATTCATGTATTTAATTTCCATAATGTTAAAACATTCAAAGGAATTACTGACCTAGACAAAACCTGTTGGATAGTATCTTTATAAGTCCACAAGCAACCAGAGCAGACGCTGATTATACGGTTCATGCAGGGGTCGCCTGATCTGGGTCAACTCTGTTGGCAAACGCATGAATAAAATTATGTATTTCCTGAGCAACAGATAAAGGTGCATATTCAAATACTAAAATCGTCATCAAGCCCAATATGCTGTGACCTCAACATATGGTTTGGGGAGAAGTAAAATTTTGAAAATATTTTGATTGACCCATTTTATCTGGACCTCTGTATTTCTGTCATTAAATGGTTAACCCTTCGCTTGCTATTCGCATCAATATACCTACCTGTAAATAGTGAAGACCCAGATGAGACAGCTCCTGCAGGAGCTGTCTCATCTTGGTCTGCACTATTTACAAGTTGATTTAGGAACCAGCGCACTCCACAGCAGTGATTGCACAGCGAAATACTTGTACACAGTGAAGATATATGTAATTATACAACAAGGCATGGGTAAAGAAGGAGAAATGTATTTTAAAATTCAGCAAGCGAAGGGTTAAGGATAGTCGTTTTTATCTACTCATTACACTTGTATCCAAAAACAATGTCTATCAACTCAGGTAATGTGTCTCTACGGGCGCTGGGAACCCCTTTGATTTTTAAGAGCTTATACGAGGCCGCCCGGAAGGTTTCGAACCCAAATGACACGGAAATAGCCCTGGGTCGACCGACTGTATATGACACATGGATGTATGTTTATCCGTGGGAATCCAAGGACAAACCTAAGTAAGTAATGACATAGGTCGTAGTAATCGATAATGGTCATGGAGCTTAACCCTTTACCCAATGAATATTCATGTAAGAAATAATGACACCATAAATAGAGGTGCAGATAAGTTGCGTAAATTTAATTATTTTCAAGGATAGCTCCTGTATTTGAATGCGATGTCTGACCAGGTTCTACATTTTATTACAATTGCTAAAGTAAAAACTATTACACGATCGATTCAAGCGATGAAGACACATATCAGATGTTGCGTTTTAACATGACAGCTGATATGGGTCCGGTTCACTTTACAGTAGAACCCCTCTAGGCAGATGGCTGCTTAATACAGGTTGAAAGTCAGACAGAAGGCTTCCATAGGAGCTTTCTGCATGACTTTGAAGTTTCATCCTGCATTAAGCAGCCTTAAGATAGATACTATTTTTAACGTCCGGGTTTTTGGGATGTTCTGTATTTGTAAATCTGACATTATATTAATATCCTCTATCCACCGTACCTACCGTCCAGCACCCGAAACTCACAAAACGATGATTTTCTAAGTCCTTGTCTCATTCTTTCGCATCTTCTATAATATGATGTTAAGCACGTTGAACGATTTTATACCAAGTTTGTTTGTTTGTTTCGCTTTAACAGTATTTATAAATCATATCGCGACGACCAGCAGGTGGAGCTAGATCCCATATATTTTTCCTGTGAACGGAACAAATGAGGCATCTTGTTCTGTTATATCCCCAGAATATTCCCCCAAACAGTCTAGATCCTACTAATTCGTTTCTTCTGATACAATCCTTGATCTCTCTGCACTACAATGGCAGATTGTGCTTTAAATATATCATGTAATAATTATCAGATAACTATGACATTTGTTATGAACTTACTGGGACTATAACTCTATTGAATTGTTTAATGTTTAGAGTTTAACCATTTACTCCGTGAATATTCATGCAAGAAATAATATCATCATGAATATTAACTAGATTGATTGTTATAAGAGCACCTTGACACAGAAAGTTTTGGCCATTGCAGAAATTGTAGCATCATAAGCAAACAGAGCAGACCCTGATAAGGCAGTTTCTATAGGAGCCGTCTGATTGCTATATCATATCATAAGCAAACAGAGCAGACCCTGATAAAGTGGCTCCTATTGGAGCCGTCTGGTCTGGGTATACTGTGTTTGGAAAAGCGTAGAAAGGCTATTTATTGAGTAAAGGGTTAAAGAAAATGATCTTTCTTTGAATTTCAAATCAGTTAACCGCAATATCTCAACGAAATACAAGAGAAATAACCGAGTAATCCAACTGGAAGGACCTACTAATCATTCGTTATACTTTTGTGTTTATCTATCAAGGGAGGTAATTTATAGCTGAACAATACCCACATAGCATTGTGTCGTGCACAAATAACCAAGAACCAATTAAAAACCCTTATTTTGCAGTGATAATAAGTGTTATTTCAATGTTGGATCGTGTTCGAGCTTTTGTAGAAACTATTGACCAAGTGTCAAACAGTTTGGATCCTATTGAGGTAATCGGTCTCTCGCCTGGACCCATGCTGTTCGCAAATGTGACTCAGATCGCGGTCAGCGGACTAAGGGTTACATTGTTCTACTGACTCCCTAGGGTAATACTGCCGGGCTCAGGGAGTGACCACGCCCCCTTCAGGGACAGGCTTGGCGTGCCTTGTGCGGATATTGTGTACACATGGGATGCGGTAAGTTTGAGAGAAATATTCAAATACCAGCAACGATAGAATAGACGAAAATAGTATTATGATACAACCAAAACACATAGTTAACCATTTACTCCATAAATATGCATTTAAACGCGTTGTCAAACATAGTAGACCCAGATCAGACAGATCCTATAGGGGCCGTCTAATCTGGGTATGTTTTGTTCGCTTATGGAAATATATAGGTATAATTCTATCGTATGTATACTATGTACCATGGCTAAAAGTTTTTGCGTTAATATCATGTCATTATAAAATTGCATCTAATTCATATTCATGATGTACATAAATATTCACGAAGTAAATGGTTAACCTGGGTTTATTAAATGAGTATGACTAAATTAAACTAAGAAGCTATTGTTTTATACTATTGACTCCCCCAGGGTTACATTGCCAGGGTCGGGAAGTGACTACGCCCCTTTCAGGGACAGAATAGGGATACCCTGTGTAGACATACGCTACACGTGGGACGCGGTAAGTGCATGTAAATATAATGCATGCTTTCATTGCTTTGTTAACCACAGAGCTATAGATAAAGGTACGTACATGTACCTAAATACTAAAATCGTCATTTCTCCACCAAACTCATTACTGTGACCACTCTTTAGAATCGTCTCGGAGGGACGATTCTAAAGAGTGGTCGCAGTACAGGGTTTGGTGGAGAAATAAAGGAGTTATTCTTGAAAATGTTTTAATTTACGCATCTTATCTAGACCTCTGTAATAACCTATACAAACCTGCATCTAATACCTTCGACACCAGTACTTCAGTAGAATCTCGTTCACCCTTTATCCTTTTCCCTTATATAAATGTGTGACACCTTTTCATGCAAACAGAGTAGACCATGCATTTACATGTTTCAACACTTTCCTTTATATAAACACATATTTATGCCTTTGCAAACAGGGTAGACCCAGAACAGACAGATCCTGTGGGATAGGTCTAATAAGGGTATGTTCTACTTGCCTATGAAATTATTGAAGATCTACGCAATATATATATAAATAGATCTATCTAATTTTTATTATTCTAAACGTCTTTAGAACATTTTACTTTTGAATAAATCAGTCAATGAATATTCACGTTGTGACCAATTCATGCATAAATATGCATTAGGGAAAGGCGATAAAGCGGTACGATAGGTTATTTTTCGAATTGACACGTCGGTAGAGTTTTGCTCTAGTTTTTTCACTCTAGCATGGGTGGCGGCTATGCACCTACATTTACTAACAACACTGAACTTACTGCCAAAGCACTGTTCGTTCTTAGTTCAGTCCAAGTTATGTACAAATTAGTGAATACCGTTGCTACAAAAATGAGGGCACTTATTTTTTGTATGCAATAAACTCTCTAAACCGGACGTTAAATTTTGTATAAATGCATTGGGGAGAGGTGGCAGCTTAATGCAGGGTTGAAAGTCATGCAGAAAGCTATGTATACTGATGTCTAAACTAACACCAACGTGTTTGCATGATGTCTATATTGTATTTCGTTCCCAAGGAAATTAACTCCTAACCAACTACATGAATATAGTAACTAGTTTGCTTATATAGACGTCCCCATCATGAACATTTAATTTACAAACATGGTTGTCTGGAAAAGGTGATTGTTTTATGCAGATGAAATATAATTCAGGAGACTCCTGGTCTAATCTTTTCCCTCTTAAAAACGCTTTTATACGCTTTTGCAAACAGAGTAGACCAAGGTCAGATGACCCATGTATGGCTCTTGATAAGACGTCGAATTACGTTTCTTATGATCAAATCCGTTTTCAAAATGCAAGTCAGGGTCCATGCTTATGAAGTTTTTAGTTGAGTCTGAGTTTCGTTCTCAAGCTTTTGATTGGTCGGATTTGAGTTCTGAAGCTTTTGACTGGTCAGATTTGAGCCAAAGGCTCAAATCTGACCAATCAAAAGCTTGAGAACGTTCTCAGGCTCAACTTAAAGTTTTATAAGCATGGACCCAGGTCTCGCTTAGCACGAGAAGGGTTAATGTTTACTTCCTTGACCAATTTATTTCCATATTATTTAAAGAAAACCCGTCCAGGTCTTAATTTTGGGACACACCCATTTTTATGTGGAGGGGGCACGGCAAACAAAATATTTGCTGGAATAAGCCACTGACATTGAAAGGTTTAGCAAACAGTGCCGACCCTGATCAGAGGGTGCCTTCAGGAGCCCTCAGATCTGGGTCTACACTGTTTGACTATGTCCCTTTTAAGGAACATTGGGCATTCATGAGTTAATGGCATAACTGTTTACACGTTATATTAGACAAGGGATACAACATAAGAGACTTTTCCATCGTTGAAGTGGCTTTGTTGCAACGGGCGAACCTGTGATTACCTTTTCAAACAGTTTGTATCCAGATCAGACGCCGAATATATCGACGTCGCATCATGATCTAAACTATTCTAAAACTTGAATACGTTTTCTGTTTGAGCGACAGATATGTAGTCGGGGGTAAGCAAAGGGCGTTTTATTGTATGTGTTGGGAAATGGTGTTTTGTTTGTTGTGTGTAGCATGATGGTGTTTTATTTATCGGGGGGGGGTAGCAAAACGTTTTTTGTTTGTAGGGTGGCAAGTGTGTTTTGTTTGATGGAGAACAGGATTAATAATTGCTTATTACTACTTTTCCAGAACAAACTGAAACTGTCAGCATATCCATTGTATCATTCAATGTACGAAACTTTCTATGCAGTGGATAAAATCATGGACATAGGTTTTAAGGTAAGTTAGAGTAAAACCTTTGTAACATATCCAAACATTTACTAGCTGTTGAAAAATCCTTTTAAAATATAATGAAGAATTTCCTACGCCAGACGGCTCCTGTTAGACATCAGGCAGGTCCGTTCAATCGAATTCTGCTTTGTTTGCTGAAGAAATAATATACAGTAAAACCTCTCTATAACGGCCACTAAATTACATCAAGTATTTTGTATTAAAGGCAGGTGACTGCTTAAAGCAAGGTGAAAGTAAACAGAACGCTCCTATAGGAGCGTTCTGTTTACTTTCACCTTGCTTTAAGCAACCACTTATCCTAAATACTAATTAATTAACACAATTTAGTGGCCGTTATAGTGAGGTTTTACTGTAGATATGATTCAAAGTTTCTGTCATGGTAAAGGTACATTGTTGCCATTTTAAAAAAAATGAAATAATTTATATTCGCACATTTATTATGTGTTATACAGATATTCTTGACGTAAAGGGTTAACCCTTAACTCCATATATACGCATTTTTACCCCTATGCAAACTATACTGCTTTTTATTGCTTATGAACTAATAAAAAACGGATTCTACAGTTTCTGTCACTATTTGAGAGTGCTGTCAAAACTGCAGCTAGTTAACAGTCGTTTGGTCATTATTTCTTAAATGAATGTTAAACAATGGCAGAGTTGAAGGATGGAGGTCTTCAGACGTGATCACAGGTCAACGACCAACGTCCTTTTAATTGCATTGACGTTTCTGGTTGTAAATTGCAGTTGTACTTATCTTAGACGATCATTAAACCGAAGTCTACGTCTGGGTCTTTAAGACAGGTGGTAGCTTATTACTTGTCGAAAATAATGCAGAAAGCTCTTAAACTTTAAGGAACTTTCTGCATTCCTTTTGACCTGCATTAAGCTATCATCTGATTTATTAAGATTCCTGTATCCAATCAATATAAGGTGACTTAAGCTTCTATTGTATGTTGTTTGTTGGTTTCCGCAGTATCACACCGCCGTCGGCAAGGTGTGGGTGGAGATGGCGCGCAACCTTGCCGACAGCCTCATCCTACCGTTCAACGTGTCCGACTACGCTGACATCATGACGGACATGAGCAAGACGCTACTTGGCACGTTTGGCAAACTAATGGAGGACAACAATATAACTACAAGTACGTTAGCTCATTCCCTCACAGGCTATTGTAAGACCCAACCTCTGAGTAAATCTACCGAAAATGAGCATTTGCTAGGGACAATGACAAATTTAGGATTGTGTAGTTTTGAAACCATTGTGGTAAAAAGAGCATTTGCTCCAATGAAGCAAATGCTCTTTTTATCACAATGGTTTCAAAAAGTGTTTTCCATGCGTAAAAAGGCGTCAATATGTGTTAAAGCCATATGGCTGGTAAAATACTTTACCAGAGAAAAGGAAAATAATTTTTAGGATTGTGTAGTTTTGAAATCATTGTGGTAAAAAGAACAATTGCCATATGGAGCAAATGCTTTATTTATCACAATGGTTTCAAAACGTGATTTTTACAGATGCTTGAAAAAGGCGTCAATATGAGAGAATGTGTTAAAGTTGTATGGTCGGTGTTCGGTGTAATACCATATTTTTGCTTCAGGTATTTTTCAAATTCACTCATTGTCATCTGCTCTGGTGTTATAGCGAATATCCTGTAATATTTTCCCAAAACACAATTTGGATCCTGATGAAATGCCGTTTTATTCGGCGTCTTATCTAGACCAGATCCAAACTGTTTGCAAAGGTAAGCACATAGTCGTCCATTGTAGCAAACCCCTTGAATATATGAAGCTTTATAATGTTCAATGAACACAAGAGATGTCATCAAAGTAAGTATACAATCCACTAAGTATGATGTTTTATAACCAGGGAATCTGTGTAAACGTGACATGGCCCCTAGGTTATGCAGTAGAACCCCTCTTATGCGACCACTTAATGAATAAACATGGATGTCTTTATAAGCAGATGGTTGATAATGCAGGGCCCATAAGTATGCCTCTTTTAGGTGGTCGTATTAGCGGGGTTTTACTGTAAAACGTTTTGCTTTAGTCAGAGATCATTCTCAAGCATCATATAATTGAGAATGGTCTCAGACTCAGAAGTTTTATAACATTGAACCATGGTGTTTGTCCTGAATGTTGTTTATAACATCTCTGATTTTACAAGTAAATATAAAATCGTTGTCTACTTCAGTTTTCAAAGTAGACATATATCTTGTACATTTTACTCCACTCGTAATAGTCTGTACCATTCTGGTGTGCTTTGTGTTTTCAGGTCTTCTGACCGATGCTATCGCCAACTTCACAGAGGAAACGTATCGCTTTGAGAAGCAAATACAGAAGACCAATTTGAACGAGTAAGTCACCAACAGCTGTTCACATTGAATTCTTGATACAAATAGAAAGCACGTGGTTACTAATGCAGGACGAAAAAACGCAGAAAAACCTTTAACAGCTTTCTGCCCAACTTTTTAAAAGCTACAATCTGAATTGAAGAATTTACACCCAGAAAGGCAGGACTTATGTTTGTCTTAAGCTGTCGCTTTTGATGGGTTTTGCTGTCCTCCATCTAATAAATTAATAAGTCTTACGGTTTTGCATCTTAAAAATAATCGATTTACTTCTAAAAACCAATAATTTCTTCTGTTCAGACCAGAGCAGAAGCCTGTGAAATAGTGTCAAAGCTGCCACCTGTCTAAAAGACTGTTATTGACACTAATTTGAACGCCCGCTTTAGAACAGTTTTACTGTACGCATATTTCAGCCCGTTTGCTGTTCGGCGCATCAACGATCAGCTGATGCAACTTGACAGGGCCTTCCTCGACCCCGCTGGACTGCCGCACCGACGACTGAAAAGGTATGTCACTCGAGCTTCCGGTTGATTGTTTAACCCTTCTCTTGCTAAACTTTAAAATACATTTCTCCTTCTTTACCCATGCCCTGTTGTATAAATACATTTATCTTCACTGTGTACAAGTGTATATCGCTGTGCAATCACTGCTGTGGAGTGCATTGGTTGCACAATCAACTTGTAAATAGTGCAGACCCAGATGAGAGAGCTCCTGCAGGAGCTGTCTCATCTGGGTCTTCACTATTTACAGGTAGTTATATTGACGCGAATAGCAAGCGAAGGGTTAACATGTATGTATGCTGGGCCCATAACACAATGATTCTGAAATTGAGAATTAGCATCGAAACTGGTAATTTGAACGGTGTGTTCATCACTATGAAATATGGTTTAGCTCTACATATATTATTGCTGACAAGTGGATATGTTAGTATCTTTAACTAATTACTGCATAAACTATTTATAGGTACATTACCTCATATAGGCTACTTTTAGACTTAATCTCTTTGTATACATCTACCTAAAAGAAGCATTCACTAAAAAGAGAAAATGTTAGAAGTATGTAGTTTTGAAACCATTGTGATAAAAAGAGAATTTGCTCGCATTTTACAGAAGCGTCAAAAGACGCCAAAAGACGTCAATTTATATGAGGGGATGTGTTAAAAAGCAAACAACGAAACAAAACAGTTTTGTTTCAATTAATGTGCAATAAGGAATTCCATATCTCAAAGTTAGACTGAACATATAAGTGGATATGGACCATGCACATTTGCTGACTCCCGTCAAAATGTGTGTCTGTCAAGAATACTAACTTATGAAATTGTTACACAGAGGAACGACGAATAAACGGTCTTATTGGTTTACGACTTACATTCACTTTTATAATACCAACTATTAAGTCATTCCCCTAAGGCTATTTTTAGATTCAGCATATTTGAATAAATCTACCGAAAAGGAGCTTAACTAGAGAAAAGGATTTTTTTTTAGAAGTGTGTGGTTTTGAAACCATTGTGATAAATAGAGCATTTGCTCCTATGACGTTTCGGTAGTAATTTCTGCGCATCTCTATGCGCATTAAAGGTAGATAATCACCGATAGTAACTCTTCACAAAGAATGTAGTTGTATAGTAATCGGGAAATGTTACGCAAAGCCACGAAACAAGAAGTAAGTCAACAATATCGAATAAACGGGCATTTTGCGAAAATGTCTAAAGGATCAGAAGAATAAATGACACTTGCAGTTGATCGCGGAGGTCGTGATAGTGTATACATGTTTTTGACTGAGAAGAGAAAGCGAATAGAAAAGTAAGGGTTACTTCAGCAAACAGAATATTAGAAAATGTATTCAAATTCTATCCCCGAAATTGAATTCGAATCTGTAACCCTCTCCAGTCTGAGTGTACATTACATACATTTATAACTCTTGAATGCAAATTATATTTCATGTTCAGAGTCAGGAATATCTATTCGATACTCTCCCCGTTAGTTATGCAAGAAAAACAGATATTGGGCTTATTGACAAGGTGGTTGTTAGTTAAAGGTAAATTTAAACACAAATAAACTTCATAAACTGTCTAGTAATATGTAGTGAACTAATCAGGATTATTTCATTCTGTATGTTTAAAAATGTTTTATTTTATATGAATTTCACTATTTTTTGTTTTATTAGTGAAGTGGTTACCATGGAAACCACGGATTTCTGAAAAAATGTAGAACGTCAACCTAAACCTTTTAGTGTATAATTCTAAAAAGTATATATATATATATATATATTTATAATTTCTATATATTTATTTATATAAAAAGTCATTTTGACAGTTTTGGCACATACGGTTACCATTGAAACTGCCATTTTATAAAAAATCTAACACGTCGACATATATTTTTCTTTTTATTCTTGAATTCACTATTACATTTTACCTAATATATCAAACATTTGGAAAATTCTATGAAATAATTTTTTCAATATCTTTATTCATTCGCAGAATACGTGTTTATTTTTCTCATTTTTTGTCCAATGACAAAATATGAAAAGGTTATTTTGTAAAGAAAAATGTTCAGATTACTATCTTTTTCTTTTTCATGCAGTATAAAAACCCAGTAATTTATGTGTAAAATCATGTTTGTTTTGTATATTATAATGCTTTCGGTTCAGTTTTATTATATTTAAGGAAAGTGTAGTCATTTTGACAGTTTTGGCACGTACGGTTACCACGGTTATTGCCAATTTACAAAAAGTCTAACACGTCGACATATATTTTTATTTTTTATTTTTGAATTCACCATTAAAATTTACCTCATATACCAACAATTTAGAACATTCTATGAAAGGATTAAATTTTTCATAAAACTGTAGAAGATGTCGTTAATTTATTACAATGGTTTCAGAAAGTGACTTTTATAGAGATATCAAAAGGCGCCAATATGAGGGAATGGGTTAAACATAGAATATATGACACGTAGAATCTGGTGGTATGAAAAACATCATTAAACCCAAAATGATTACGTAGTCTTTACACACGTGACTGGTCCAACCTTTTTGTGTTCTTATGTATTTTGAATATAGGACATATGGTACTTAGTTACATTTTTTAACAATAAAACCTTTATCCGATTGATTTGCCTTTAAAAGCCTTTGCGAACAGCGTAGACCAAGATAAAAATTCTGTAGGAGCCTTCTAATCAGGATCTGATCAGTTTACTGATGGATTTATATAGGTTTGATTCTACAGTTTCTGCCACGACCAAAATGTCTGATTTAAGATACCATTATCAACATTCAATTGATACGTATTTAAGATGTCATTATTTCTTACATTTCATACATACATATTCATCAGGTAAATGAGTTTTAAATGAGCTAACCCTTTTACCGCCAAAGCCGCAAAACAATGCACCACGATAAATAGTGCATTCCCAGACCAGTCGCCGCCTTTTTTAAGGCGGCGTCCGATCAGAGACTTCACTTTTTGTTCCAAACTCTTTTTTCTATATTTGTGCTTTATTCCTTTGAAATTTTCATTTATTTATGTCATTAGCAAGGAATCATTTAACCTTATGACCGGTTGACATACTAATGTCACTTAGCCATGTGCCAAACTCGGACATAGAATGATTTGATTACAGTTAAATCTGTTTTAAGCAGTCATCAAAAAGAGATCTAACTAGGGTTTGGCGCGTCGTAGCTTAATGCAATCCAGGTTAAAAGTAATACAGAACGCTCAAATAGGAGTTTTCTGCATAACATTGGTCCTGCATTAAGCAACAAACTGCGTTGTAAGACGCATGTGGTTAATAAATGAATGGTACAGGTATTACCGTACGCAATATTGTTACATACATGACTATAGGAAATTGAATACTCGTATTGTGAATGAAAGTGAGGTATTACTTGATGAAGTGTCTGTAGCCATGATGATGATCATTATCATAATTAATATATTCATCATTAGAATTAGTAGCAGTAGCGGGGTCACCATTATTATGACCCTAATAATCATCATTATATACATATACATGTACATAAATTATAATCGTCGTCAGCAGCAGTTGCATCATCATTATCGGTGCCATTATCCACTGTAGTCGGCGTCTGAAGTGGGTTTGACCGACTGTTTGACCGCTAATCGTTGGTAGATTATTTTTGTTTTTGTGGGTGGGCGTGTGTGTACGCACGCGCGTGTGTGTATTTGTATGTATTTATGTATGTGTGTGTGTGTGTGTGTGTGTGTGTTGGGGGAGGGGTAATAATAAAAAAGATGAACAACTGCTTTTTCCTTTTCCTTTTTAAATATGACAACAATATAACCTGTGTTATCTTAAGCGACCATCAAAATGAGGCCTGTTTATGGTTCTGTATGGCAGGTGGGAGCTTAATGCAGGTCAAACGTAATGCAGAAGACTCCTATAGGAGCTTTCTGCATTACCTTTGCCCTACATTTAGCAAGCTACTTTATAAGACTCTATATTGAAAAAATGAATGACGGCTAAGAACAGGTTTTACTGTATATGGTTTCCATTTCAGACATATTCTGTTTGCGGAAAGTACTGTTGACAATTACGCAGGAAGTAGTTTTCCTGGCTTGTCTGACGCACTGACGGCCATACAGTTGGGCCATGATGTTGACGCCATGTTGGAGGTGGTGAAAAAGCATTATTCTGTGATCATATTCTACATTCAGTCTGCAGCATCCACATTAGAAGACGTCACTGACTTTATGTACGATTATTAGAACAGTTGCCGTGAAAAGGGAACATTAATGCTTTACTCGATAGATGCGCCTTTCAATGACCTTTGCTGAGAAAATCCCAGACCAGACTATGTCTGTAGGAACCGTCTCACTAGGGACTGCTCCGGCTGCTTATGAAATAATATAGATATAAATCTACAGCTTCAGTCATGCCAAAACCATTACATTAATTCGGGATAATAGCGCATGGACAAATAAATATTTTGTCATGGTAGAAACTATAGAATCATATCTATATTATATCACAAGCATTCAGAGCAGACCTTGAGGAGCCGTCTGATCTGGGTCAACTCTGTTTGCAATGGCGTATTTGTGGAGTAAAGGGTTAAACAATATGGTACAGGTGTTGTGTACCGTAAACCATCTCTGAACAATTCATCAGAAGTCAAACTACATGTATGTAACTTATAGACATATATACTAGCTCAATGCTGGATTAAACCGGTTCAGAAATCTTTCATAAGAATGTCATGTATTATTTTCATGTTACTTCGAACAGCAGTCTGTTATTGAAGAACCTTATATTTTGTTCCCAATACCTTCACTTTAAAGAAATATTATTGTGTTGTTACTGACTTTAATCAGGGTAAATGAAAGCCAATATTTCATCTCATCTCTAGCTATATGTTCATCTCATCTGTAACTATATGTTAGATCTTAGCCCTTTCGGTGCCAAATTGTCGTCTGCAATCCAAGTTTGTTAAATCATTCAGTAAGGTAAGGAAATGAAATAAATAAATGCGAATTTCAAAGGAATTAAGCACAAATATAGAAATACAGACAGAAAGTGAAATCCCTGATCAGACGCCGCCTTGAAAAGGCGGCGTCTGATCTGGGACTGCACTATTTGTCGTGGTGCATTTATGCGACTGCGGCGGTGAAAGGGTTAATTACATACACAATCGCTATAGATCTGATGCAAAACGCAGATAATTCAATCAGTTAAATATTTTGCTGCCGAATGCTGTCGTCTTCAAACTTTGTCGTCTGCTGCAAAAAACATACAGTTTGGATTCTGATGAAATGCCGAGTTACTCGGCCTCTCATCTGAATCCAAACTGCAAAGGTAATTACAGGTGCTACAGTGGCAGCTTAACTCTTCCCCTGTTCTATGTTTATACCAAATTTCAATACCTACAGAAAATTGTTGTAATGAAATACGGAAGGTGGAACATTGCAGCCATGCTAGAAAGTAAAGAAACACATAGTTCAATTTCCATTAGCAAACAGAGCAGAGTGAGACCATGACCAGGATGCTACAATAGGAGCAGTCTGATCAGGGTATACTCTGATTGCAAATACTTGAAAATGTAAATGTTGTTTAACCCATTACCTCGTAGGCTATATTTAGATATAACCTCTTTGAATAAATCTACTGAAAAGAAGCATTAACTAGAGAAAAGGAAAATTTTAGAATTTTGTAGTTTGAAACCATCCTTTAGGAGCAAATGCTCTATTTATCACAATGGTTTAACGAAGTGACTTTTAGAGAGTCGTCAAAAGTCGTCAATATGGGTTAAGTGTACAGTAGAATGCATTCATTTACGTAATCATCTTTACTTTTAATTGAAACTGTTTTATTGTCAGTGTGTGATTAGGAGATGCCCAGATTCATAACTCGAGAGCATTCTCAAAACATTTGCTTAATCACCGCTTCTACCATTGCTGAAATCAATCGGTATTTTGAGGATATTATTTACTCCATGAATATTCATATAAAACGCATTCACACCATGAATATCAATTATATAAATATTTATAATGGTGCATAAAAACAGGGAATTTTGGCCATAACGGAAACTGTAGAATCAGATCTGTATCTTATTACAGTAGAATCCCTCTATTGCGACCACTTGATGAAACATGGGTGTCTTTATAAGCAGATGATTGCTTAATGCAGGACAACAGTAATACAGAAACCTCCTAGAGGAGCTTTTTGTATTACTTTTGTCATACATTAAGCTACCATCTGCATCTAGCACCCATAATTATATCTCTTTTAGGTGGTCGCATAAGCGGGGGTTTACTGTATAAGCAAACAGAGCAGACGCTGATCAGACGGATCCTATAACCTCTGATCTTGGTCTACTCTGTTTGCAAAGACGCAGAAAGGCGTAAGTAAACGGTTACAAATGCAGTGGTTGTTTAATGCAGGGCAAAATTAAGGAGAAAATTCCGTTGCGAATTTTCTGTTTTACGTTTACCCTATATGTATTTTCTGTTTTACGTTTACCCTATATGTATTTTCTGTTTTACGTTTACCCTATATTTAACTATCACCTGTCTCAACACTTACCTCATGAATATTTATTAAGAACATATACAGTAAAACCTCGATTATTCGAATTTTCGTTATAGAAGAATTTAGACCCTTTTAGGCAGGTGGCTGCTTAATGCATGGTGAAAGTCATGCAGAAAGCTCCTAGAGGAGCTTTCTGCATGACTTTCACCATGCATTAAGTTGCCAGCTGTCTTAAGGATCGATAATAATACGTATTTTAGTGTTCGAATAATCGAAGTTTTACTGTATACTAATTTTTGTCCATGTCAGAAACTGCAGAATCTGATCTATATAACTTTGTAAGCAAACAGAACTGACCGTGATCAGACGGTTCCTACAGGAGCCATCTGGTTTGTGTCTCCTCTGTTTGCAAAGGCATTTGACGCGTATTTATGAGGGAAATGATTTATACTTATACATGTAATAAGAAATATATTGGAGTAGTCGCTTAAGACAGATTTTACTGTAATTAATATATCGTTCAACCCTTTACGCTATGTATATTCATGCATAAAATAATTGCATCATAGATACCAATTTGATTATTTTTAATAATGGCACATGGACACAGCAACTATTTGTCACAGCAGAATTTCTAGAATCAGAACTATATTGTTACATAAGTAAACAGAACAGAATCTAATCTGATGACCCCTACAGGAATTGTCTGGTCTGGGCCTGCTCTGGTTGCAAAGACGTTAACATGTGTGCTATGGAGTATAGGGTTAGATTCATAATAACCTGTATCAATGCGTATTCAAGAGATTGCTTCTATATTTTAAATGTTAAGAAGCTCTTTATCTAGTTCGTATGTTCGTAGTTTGTATGTTCATGAATTTTGCAATATTGTTTATCATGTTTAATTTTAGCTTAGATGATGGACTTTCATCTGCTCATTAAATCACATTAAGATAAAAATGACATGCGATAGAACCTGGCTTAACCCATTCCCATATAGGCTATTTTTAGACCTAACCTCTTTGAAAAAAATCTACCAAAAAGGAGCATTTACTAGGGGAAAGGATTTTTGGAATTGTGTAGTTTTGAAAACATTCTAATAATCTATCTATCAGAATGGTATTAAAAAGTGACTTTTAGAGGCGTCAAAAGGAGTCAAAAGGCGTCAATATGCGGGAATGGGTTAAGTGACCGGTACAAAGTCTAAATCTGGGTCTTAAAGACAGGTAGTATTTTGAAGACCGAAACTAATGCATAAAGCAATGAAACATGGTCGCTTAAGACAGGTTCTACTGCATTGTTTTCATCGTACATGCATATATATTCGTTATATGATTGATCTACAATGTCTGCAATGTATTGCATCTAACACTGGATATGTTATAAAACAGCTCATATGTACTCAAGATGTGTTTTTTTATGGCCAAGATTGTTCTAACCCATTTTTACCCAGTGCCATTCAGTACTTAAAAAGAAAAAAACAATATACACCATACTACGAGCCACTGAGGTCCTGCTCTGAACGTTTGCTTCACAAATTCCAGTAAAACCTCGATTACCCGAATGCCCAAATATGTACATGTGTCATTATCGACCTATATGAAAATTGGCAGGTTGATACAAGGTGAAAATTATAAAAAAGCTCATCTAGTAGCATTCTTCATAGACTTTCACTCTGCATTGACCTTTCGGCTCCAAATTTCTAATTGTAGTCTGCAACCCAATCTATTAAAAGCATACAGTGAAATAAGGAAATGAGATAAATGAATGCAAATTTCAAAGGAATAAAGCACAGATACAGAAATAGAGATTGAGACAAAAAGTGAAGTCCCTTATCAGACGCCGCCTTGAAAAAGCGACGTCTGATCTGGGACTGCACTATTTGTCGTGGTGCATTTTTGCGACATTGGGGATGAAAGGGTTAAGCAGTAACTTACCTAAAAGAGATTAGATTCTTCTGTACTAAATTTTAGAATTATCGAGGTATTACTGTACATTCTAAAGGTCAACTCTCTTCATTCCCAACCGCATTTTTATATTCATATCTGGATGACAATACCAGATTCAAACAGTGGGGATCCGATGTAAATGTCCAGAGACTGTGTTTATTGTTGTAATCTTAACTGGATTCGCCAAATTTACCGAGAGCTTGCTTGGTATTAAATATTGTTGAACATTAACCCTTTCACCGCCGCAGTCGCATAAATGCACCACGACAAATAGTGCAGTCCCAGATCAGACGCCACCTTTTTAAGGCGGCGTCTGATCAGGGACTGCACTTTTTTGTCTCAATCTCTATCTCAATCTCTATTTTGCTGAATGATTTAACAAATTTGGATTGCAGACGACAATAAGACATTTGGCGCCGAAAGGGTTAATATTTTGCCTGCTAAGAACAACCTAACTGGCATTTGCAAACAGATTGGACCCAGATGACACACCGAGTAAATCAGTGTCTCATAAGGATCCACTCTGTTTGACACTCGGTCAATAATTGTTTCTCAAACAAATGACGGAGTCCTAAGTATGTTAAAATAAAACATTTTGCAGGTTAGGCAGCTATGATTGTTTGTTATAGCAGGTAAAAACGTTACAATAGATATATTGCGTATATATATATAAATCTATTAAATATTTGTTTTGAAAATATAACGTCTTGAGATTTTTGATTTTCCTGTTTCCATAGTGATCTCTTTGTATATTAGTGACAAAACTGATTTGACTGCCGCAAGAAATGGGTCTCGTGTGCCAACAAGGGTTCTGATTAAAAACAGCACACAAACACCGGTTTTGTGCTCAGTGTATGGTATGTGGGGAGAGGATGATCAATTATTTCGTCTCAAATGTCTAGATTCGTTTCTCTGGCTTAGCAAGTAGTGTCCAAGCCTCGCAATGCATGCATGGGATGAAAACGACCAGACACCTGTAGAACATGTACAGTAAAGCCTCTCTATCACGACCACTAAATTGTGTTAATTAGTTGGTATTTAGGGCAGGTGGCTGCTTAAAGCAAGGTCAAAGTAAAACAGAACGCTCCCATAGGAGCGTTCTGTTTTACTTTCATCTTGCTTTAAGCAGCCAACTGCCTTTAACACAAAATAATTGATATAATTTAGTGGTCGTTATAGGGAAGTTTTACTGTACTTGGTTTGGGAGTTGACATTACTCTTTCAAATTCTTTTCGGGGTCGTAGCATGGCAGATATGGCAAATTAATTGCATCAATTTCGTGTTGTAGGAGGAGGTTTCGCAGTGTGTTTCTGCCTGGGTGCAGTTCATGATTATACAACAAGTATCCAGTCCGCCATCCTTATAGGAGCGTTCTGTTTTACTTCCACCTTGATTTAAGCAGCCACCTGTCTTTAACACAGAATACTTGATGTAGTTTAGTGGCCGTTATAGGGAGATTTTACTGTATCATCATTATCCTTCTCGTCGTGTAAATAGCTTCTTGGTAGGAACAACTTGTCCCGATTTTCCTGTCACTACAAATGGTCCCTTAAAACACACTAGAATGTTAACAAAACTCAGTTTAACACTATGGAGGTATATGTGATTATCGTTGTAAATAGTATGGATCTAGATGAATAGTTTGGCGACTTACCAGGATACAAATGTTTTTTTTACAGGAAACTAGCACCGTTTTTTGAAACCAAATAGATGGCACACGATATGCTACAAACGCAACGCATAGAATCAAACGCACGTTACTGCCCCCTCCCCTTACACCCCCACCATTTAACTGTCAAAGAGAGTTTACAGTAACATACCGGAATTTCCACAACCACTGCAATGTAGAACAGAGCATTTCGGAGTCCTTCCGTAGAAACACACATATACCCCTTTGATTGGTTTCTTTCTACAGTTCTATAAACATCATGGATGAGTTATTGTTCTTCGCGTCAAATAACTTGTGTCTAGATATCACGTAATCGACAACTCCTCAGATCAAAACTGTTTGGTACATATGTATTTGTGTCAACAAATTAATATGTCTGTGTTTGAAAACAAGACGAAAGTGTTCTGTAGATGATTTAATAACCTTATTATATTTAAGATCAATCGATACATACATGTATCCCACTGTATTCATGAAGACATATGTTCGAAGTCGTCAACACAGTATGGGGCTTGAGGCTCAGAACTATGTTCGTTTGGTTCCGAGCCTCTCATTGTGGTGGAAGCAAGGTACAAAATAAACAGGGTTACCTATACCGTTATAGAATGACAGAGATAATTGCTGTAAAAACGTTCTGGTTAAATATTCTGAAAGTGGGTGATCCTTCAAAAACACAAGTAGCAATGCCAAAAGAGAAAATTACAGACTTGGTTTTATCGAGTCTGTTCATCAGTAGTAGTTAAAAGTGCAACAATACTCACGCTCCCGTGCACCGACTTAAGCAGTTTTCAATTTTCAAAACTTATACCATCAACCCTAGTGATCCTGAAGGACCAGAAAGTCGATAATTAATGACAGGATTTAGGAATTCAGATATGCACTTGTTGGATACAGTATAACCTGTTTTAAGAGGCCAGTCATTTACTGAACACAGGAGCCTTAACACAATTGTCTGCTTAATGCAGGGCAAAATTAATGCAGACAACCCCTATAGGAACATTCTGCACTGCTTTTGAACAGCATTAAGCCAATGGTAAGCAGAAACAGACGTTAACCAATACATAGAGAATATTTGGTTCCTAGCTTTGAATGAGAAATGTTGTCTGGCAAGGCGGATGAATATATCAGGTGAGCCGAAGGCGAACCTGATATATTCAGAAGCCGAGCCTGATAACATTTCTCATTCAAAGCTAGGAACAAAATATTCTATATATCCTTGTCACGACAGCAAAATATAATTATTTTGTACCGAAAGTACCACAAAATGCACCGCAAAGTATACCCAACTTCCTGGCTCTATACTGTTGATGACGTCACTATAAAGGCGTTATTACGTCACTGGAATTCCAAAAAGTCACACTGCTTTAAAAAAAATGCTCAAAACAAAACCGTTGCCCCGGTTGGTTATGTGAGAATAAGAACCTGTCACTTGACGATATCTAGACGATTTATGATTCTTGATGTGGATTTATCTAAACACGGTTATTTCGCGACAAACAACTAGATCTAGATCTACTAGATCTAGTCTAGGCCTAAGAATATAAATTTGGGAGAATGAAGTGAAAGAATTAGATCTAGAATCTATTTAGTTTAAGGGGTATCGATTGAAATCAACAAATTCGCTTTGTTAAACTTTTTTTTATTCAGTAGTAGGCTACTCCGTAGACGTAAATTTTGTATGAATTCACGAAATAAGCGTCTCGGTAAAAAAAGTAGTTTCGGCTACAGGTCATGTGACCAACTGACATAATAACATCGATCATGTGACCAACTGGCATAATAACAAAAAGTTTATCAGGCACCTTGTTATCCGTCAGGAAAATAGGCACGTGACAGGATAAAAAAACCCATTAAGCTACGACTTGCCTTACTGATCCTAAATTAGACTTATGTTTGATGGCTGCTTAAAACAGGTTCTACTGTATTCAAATTTTGTCACATCCCTGTAGCGCTTCATTCTATTATTTCGCGCATTCAGAATTATTTCTGTATAATTTTGTATAATTGCTTTGTAAGGTAAGTACGTTTGTAGTTTCGGTACCCTATGATCGACAAGTTTGATTGAGGTTTGCTTTACAGCGCTGCTAATACAGTTGAATTTCGATAACTCGAACTTCAAGGGACCATACAAATTAGTTCGAGATAACAGAAGTTCGAGTCATTCGATTTCAAAACTGATCAAATTCTCAAGATCAGAGCTTAATACAGGTCTAAAGTAATGCTGAAAACCCCTTACTTTAGACCTGTGTTTCTAGATATCTGTAGGGATACATTATTAGAGCAATTCTGTATTGTAAGTCATGGAAGGACTGAACTTTTTGTTCGAGTTATCGAAGTTCGAGTTATCCGAGTTCGAGATATCGAAGTTCAACTGTATGTTGTCGGTGTTGTCCAGGTAAGGAACAGTTTTGTGAATGTATATACGGTAAAACCCCTCTAATGCGATCACATTATGAATGGAAATAAATGTCTTTAAAAGCAGGTGGGTGCTTAATGCAGGGCGAAGGTTATGCAGAAAGCCCCGCGTGAGCTTTCTGCATAAATTTCGACATGCATTAAGCTACCACCTGCATTTAAGAGCCTAAATTATACATATGTTTGGTGGTCGCATTAAACGATTTTACTGTATATTTGAGTATACACTTCATTTGTTCTTTTGTTGTTGTTGTTAACTTTCATGTGTCATGTCTTATCATATCGTCTCGTCTTACTTCTGTTCTATTTTTATTTAAACAAGCTGTCATCGTAAGATAAAACCAGTCATGGTACTATTATCGTTGAAAAGGGAAACCTGACCTAGAAACCCTGCTGATTAACAGGACCGTGTTTGCCATGGCAAGACCAAGAGGAGATATGCGTCGCAATGTATTTCGATTGGATTTGAAAACAGCTTACACATTTTTATTAGTCTTAGGTAGGACATATTCTTTACTTATGCAGTATGTTAGCCCTAAATAAAAATAAATCAGAAGTTATGCCTGGCAAGAACTATTGTCATTGGCACTTTCAGTATTACAGGATTCGGTACATTGTAGAACTAGCTGACGTGTCAAATAACTTGCTATGGGTGACTTTTGTCGGTTAACTCCCCAAACTGAAGTACAGTATACATGTAGTAAACGTGGAGCTTGAACCAAGTAAGTCCGACATCCTTATATCTTCCGATTGTATCGATAGGTATTGTATTTGTTTACTGATGAATTATCAACAAAATGAATTAATAACGTAGATAAAATAGAAAATATCTTGTATTTTGAACTTAAATACAGTTCAATCAACCATTTTGTAGAGGAGGGTGGGGGCGACATTACTCTTTCCCGACCGGATATTACACTTCCCCTGCCATAATGTAAAATTTTTCTTCAATTTTATTCATTTGACAGTCCATAATCACAGCAATTATTACAGGTAAAAGTTTAACCAGTTTTGATCCAGATCAGATATTATAATGATTTATGATTCACTAGAATTCACACTGTTTGATCTGACCCTACAATGTGCTTCTGCTACGTTCGGAATGTATTTTTAGTTTATATAAGAAATTACTTCTGATATCGATCAAATGAAAGTATTTAACCCTTCGCTTGCTATTCACGTCAATATACGTACCTGTAAATAGTGAAGACCCAGATGAGACAGCTCCTGCAGGAGCCGTCTCATCAGGGTCTGCACTATGTACAAGTTGATTGTGCAACCAGTGAACTCCACAGCAGTGATTGCACAGCGACATACTTGTACACAGTAAAGATATATGTAATTATACAACAGGGCATGGGTAAAGAAGGAGAAATGTATTTTAAAATTCAGCAGGAGAAGGGTTAACCCTTATAAAATGTCTACAATACGTCTTACCCTGATGAATGTCCTCTCCGTTGGCTGCCTTGTACCCCCTCCCTACTACCCCTTCACACACACACAATATATAAAATGGTTTATATCTTTTCGGTAAGATGTTGATTTGCCTTTTAATCCTTTACTCCATTAATATACATGTAAGAAATAATGACTTCATGAATATCAATTAGGGTAATTTGTATAAAGATATATTTATTAACACAGGAAATTTGAGTATGGCAGAAACGGAATCAGATTTGTATCATATCATAAGCAAAAAGAGCAGACCTTGATCAGACGACTCCTACAGGACCAGTCTGATCCGGGTCTACTGTGTTTGCAAAGGCATTAAAATGCATTTTATGGGTTAAATGACTTAATAAATACATTTTAACCCCTTCACTGCCGTGTACCTGTACACCATATGTGCCGGGATCTACTTCAGCGCATACCAGCCTACATAAAATTTATCATATTCACGTAATCTGCACCAATTGTTCGCATGGTGCTTCAAAAAACTTATTTCAATACCTCCTGAAAGTTTCATTGATATAATATGATCACTTCTTCTATGCAAAACCACAGTATAGACGTTCCGCAGTGATTTACCATTAGATTTAATAGGAATTTAAAAGGAATCTGTGTTAAATCTGTGTTAACTTTTGATGAAAACGCGTATTTTCTACCCATTACACAGATTACATATAAGGGAAACCATTCAAAATGACTGTCACTGCAAATGTAAAGGATGAGTTGCTTCCCTTACTCCATAGCATACATTTACTGCAATTCAACATAAATCGTAATAACCGTGAATCTCGCTCGGGTTATAGCACACAGGATACACTTCTCGCCCGAGTGAGGCTCGGGGTAAGGCAGCGAAGGGAAACATTAAAGAAGCAGTCTAATATGTGGTTTCTGCTCAGCCATGTATTTCCCTCGGCTTCTTTTATTGCGTCACCTACCGAGAGGCAGTGTGTCACTTAGGGACCACTTTTCCGTCGTCTGTATGTCCGTCTGTCTGTATGTCTGTCTGTATGTCCGTCTGTCTGTCTGTTTTTCTGTCTGTCTGTCCGTCACACTTTCGTTTTTGGCTTTCATTTCTAAACTAATAATTATAGAGCTTTCAAATTTCACATGTGTCTTTCTCTCATTTAGGACCATTGATGTAACTAAGGTACACCACTCTGCATGCATTACGTGTTGAGTTAGTCCCCTTTGTTCACAATTTTTATTTGGCTGTCATATCTAAACTACTCATTATAGAGCTTTCTAATTTCATACGTGTCTTCCTCTCATTGGTGCAACTAAGGTCCATTACCTTGCATGTAATACGTTTTGAGTTATTCCCTTTTATTCTTATTTCACTCCAGAATATTAAAAGTGTTTATGTCAGCTACGAGCAGGTGGTGACACATGTGTTCCTCCGAACACTCTTGTATTAAACTGGAGAGTTTATATATATCTATATACTTTGTATGTATTTGTTCAATATGCTAAACTTTTAAACCTTCGCTTGCTATTCACGTCAATATACCTAACTGTAAATAGTGAATACCCAGATGAGACAGCTCCTGCTCATCAGGGTCTGCACTATTTACAAGTTGATTGTGCAACCAATGCACTTCAGAGCAGTGATTGCACAGCGATATACTTGTACACAGTGAATATATATGTAATTATACAACAGGGCAAGGGTAAAGAAGGAGAAATGTGTTTTAAAATTCAGCAAGAGAAGGGTTAAAGTTTATCTTATTGTAAACCATGGTTAGGAAGTCGTAAACGTCCGAGCAAGATCGATGTGTTTATTCAAGGCGGTTATAGAAAAAACTGTACAATAAATGATAAACTAAATAATAAACTCTAAATATTGTTGTCTATAACAATTTAGAGATTTCAACAATACATAGCCGAGAGATACCGAATCAGACAGAACAGGTGTACTTAATACAGTTGAACACAGACTTCGCTCAGTACTTACCAGCCACGTGAGATATAGTAGACTTATTATATTCAAGTTATTGTCGTGAGATAACAAACTACAAGTAAACTATGAAGTATCTATATAGTTATCTAGATGTTACCATCAAGATGGACTGGAGCGCACTGAGCTTAGACGGCTGGAACGCATAGCAAACCATGTGTAAATAAAATTTCGCGCATCTCAACTCTCTCCCTCTCATTCATGCTCTCATGCACTAATGTATACGTGGTATGAAATATACATGAAAGCAGATGACATTCGAATCAATCTCATTATATGGAACCCTGGTTCCATGAAATCAAAGCTGACTGCACTTTAGCAACATCGTTACATTATATTTACAGGCTGTTTAGTTTAAAGTGTTATTGTTTTATGTTACTGTAGTCGGCAAACAGCTTCTGATATATAGCTAATGATATTTGTTGTAAACCCGACTGAAAATAAAGCGTCGTGTGTCCTGTATCTTAAGTTTAGGGTAATAGCTGGTAACTTATCTGCATTTCCAAAGGCGTTCAAAAGAAGACACTAAAACCTTTACAATGCATACACAATACATCCTTCGTTAATCTCGATGTTGAAGAACTTGTGTGTAATGAGTTCATATTCAATAGCAATGGAAACAATTACATGTAACTTGAAACAAAGGACTACTCGGTGGCGGAGTCACCTTGTTTGACAGAGGCAGATAACCGACAAAAGTCCCCCATTGATAATGCGTCATTGCACATGCTTCCAGTTGGTCCCATTTGAGACCGACTAAAGCTGACATTCTTTTGTTTTATCTTTAAGCCAGCATGTTTTGTATTTATATGGCACTATTTTTTCACACTGTATTCCCCTTTCATATTCATTTTGTCACGTTCATTTGTTCGTATGTCTTTATTCTCGTAAGTAATGTCTACGAATTCATCATTATTTATCTTTCTTTCAATAATACCTCATTTAAGTCAACTCAACAAGTTTTGTCACAGAACCGCCAGGCCCGAAGGTCAAATCGCCTGTGTCGAAATGTGTCTTGTATGTCTTTTATGTAAATTGTTCATTGTTACCATCGTCTTTGCATATTTAAGGCACGTCCCTCTCGACAAATTGCCCTGATACATGGACCGCCTATGAGGGTTCATGTTACCTGTTTAGTCATGGTCAGGGTATGCATTTCTATGAAGCAGAGGTAAGAAAGAATGAATGGTAGAACGAGAGATAAAATTATAGACATGTATTACGTATTACGTTCTGTTGAACATTGACTGCATGTTGGTTGCAATCTCAACGTTTAAGGTGTTTCTCTCTTAGAAATGAACAGATTGCACAATTTAGAATTTAGTTTATAAATTAAATATAACTAAATTTGAAAGTTAATTTAGCATTAAGGCAACCAGTTTTGCATCAATAATAGAC